>JASZXT010000027.1:0-81866 GCA_035521555.1 Lecanoromycetidae sp. Uapishka_2
GTGGAAGGGTAGGGGCGAGGGTAGGGAATGGGATCGAGGAAAAGTTGTTGGAGATGATGGGGTGGAGACGGTACCGGAATGGGGGAGGTTGAAAGGAACATGAAGACCATGATATTGGACTTTGGGGGGATGACCCATTGGCATTTCACGTCGTCCTGTACTCTACTGAGGTTTGCAAGTCTGTAAGCCTCAATACTTGCTGAATAAGAGATCAGATCTAGCGTGAGTGAATTCTCAGCTATGATATTTTTGGAACACCTGGACCTATCGCTTATGGCAATACGAATAGGGTTCACTTCTTGTTGGTAGCAATACATATTCAGGTTCTCTACCCTCAGCAGCTACTTAGTGTCCTTGCAACGGCTTTGGAGATAGCCAATTCCGGAGTAAATGCCAATACGTTGAGATTTCCTCTATCCTCTACCCTTTCGCTAATATTCCATCAATCGAAAGCAACATCATCAAGCAACCGATCTGGAAAGTCCGACTTCGCTTTCCTTCCGTGGATGCAAAAAGCGCTGAAGCTTGGTAGCTCGTGGCAATAGAGGCCTCCGCAGCACTTTTCTCCGTCGTAGACATTACATTTCGCGTTCACTGATCCGATCGTATCAGCGAGGCACATGTGGCTAATATTGACATAAAGGGCTGGGATTCTTACAGCTAAGACAACTCTTACTGACTCCCATCTTCAAATCTTGATTATGCTTCTGCGACCATATCCACAGCTTACTACGCTCCAGCCAACGCTGGCAGTCGATGTCAGAGCCGCATGTCTGTGGTGTGTTCGGCTCTGGGAGGTTGAAAGAGCACTTCGAGTCGTCTTACATGTGGTCATCAGCTGCGGTGACCTAGCTGATCAAAGTGTATAGGGGATTTATACCTGGAGAGCATTGCGCGGAGGGGTCGTCCGTGCTAGAGAATATCGCAACGTCGCCTGCGTATGCCGAGATGTAAGCTTGACAGGCACGGACCGTCCAGCTTGAATGCATACCTAGATATCTGGGGGCGGGAGCACCTAAGACTGCAAAAATACCTGCGATAAATGGTATCATTGTCGCCTGTAATAGGTACATGATGCCAACGATGATGACCGCAAATTTTGCAGTTTGCGAGAGTCTGAAAGGAAGATTGCGTTTTCTCCTGAACCCACGGATAGAGAGCAGCATCTTGAAATACCGACAACTCTACTTTCCCAAGAGGCGGAACTCCTCGCAGCTCTCCAGCCACGTCTCTTCTCGTTCTTCTTCTCGGTAACTGGCTGCGCAGGCAAGGACGTTGCAGCTGAACTGAGCAACGGGCGTTCTTACCTCATACACTCGCAGTCCTGGCAATGGGACTCCCCCAATCACAGTAGAACACATATGATTACGCTGATCCAATTCACATGTTTTGCCAAGCACGAATTATCTAGTAGCCAACCACCAAATTGCAGAAATACGAAGCAGTACTCGGAGCCGCTTGTGCAACCACAACAGGCATGGATTTGATAAGAATGGCTATGCTCGTCCGAAAACAGGATGCAATCAGATGAAGGTTCAGCGGACAGGTCTTGCGATATGAACATGCAGAAACTCAACATAAGAATGTTAGCGTGCTGATGAGGTGAGAAGTGAAGTACTTATCATACTAGTAGTGACCCCACGAAAGACGTGGAGCATAGGTATGAACTATGAAGGCTTTTTTGGCTGTCAGACAGTGGCCTCATTTTATAGCTTTGAATGGACAAAGCACGTCTCGGCAACCTGCATTGAGCCTGACCAAGGGTCCTTGAATACTTAGATTCGGACATCATGCCGAAATCACTTGCCCAGACTTCCTCTGCGGGTACCTACATTGAGGCACTCCACATTTTCCCAGTGCATCTCAAGCATTCCTGCTTCTTTAGAGCCTCCGAATCGTTGCTTGGAAGCCTGCTTGGTGAAATTTTCCTCTCATGCTAAGGCTAATCCTGGACCCTGCTTCTAACATCTGTTTTGATAGCTAGCCCCTATGCAAATTCTTGCGACCCATATAGAATAAGCCAATTCTTTCATGGAGCCCGGTCCTAAGTATTGAGTAAGCGCCCTCGTTAAGATGGGCTGTCATTTCAGCACTGGTATCTTGATCAGATTTCATACGACAGGAGTGTTTGAAAGCCGGTTATGCAACAGAACAGAGAAGAAAGGCCCCACAGGACCGCGTTACGGTTGCATTATTTGGATTATATCCTCTCGAGATTTTGGATGTAAAGCTGGTCTAGTCATAGCGGTCTGATCCGAAGTAGATCCAGCTTCTGTCGAGCATAACTACACGAGCACAGAAGCTGAGAGCTTCGAAATCTGAAGTGGAAGATTGAGGTCTTCCCCAAGCTTGTGACTAGTGAAGATAGGTATAAATATGGTTGACTTAATTAGGTGATTTTTGGACGGGACGGGAAAGGAGAGATCTAGGTGGGAGAAAAAAGGAGCCTACCAATTTTCTCGTCTAACAATGTAATAAGCTTGTCATAAAAGACTTTCACATCTATAAGACCACCCTGCGTCACCGGAGCTATTACCCTAAGCTAATGTAGGTACATGGCCGATGCATGCAGCTTTAACATTTAAAATCTGCACACTTGCATAGCTTGTTTTAGCGCATCTCGCAAGCATCCCTCAATCAGGGCTGTGTTGCGCCATCAGTAAGATACTAATTGATGGAATCAAAAGGTAGAAGCGAATTGTGAAGGGAAGAGCATGAGACAATGGGAAACGGGAATCGCAAGGGTTGAAAAGAAAAGGATGAACGGAGTTTGTGAATATATTTATAATGCGCCAGTGCTCTAAAGCTCTCATTGAAAACGGTGGACGAGGACGTCAAATTCAAGAGCGTGGTATCGTAGAGAATGAATGCTAATTCAGATTTTCAATTGGGTATCCAGCCAATCTCCACCACCCAAGATGCGCCAAAGCTAGCCTTCCATGTCAGGTCACTTATCATATTTTGTAAATTCCATAGCCTTCCCAAAGGTATGTAGGAGCGAATGCAATGCGTAAATGTCCCAAAAAGCCATCCCTCATAATCATCGGCGTATTACATTACCACCAATCCCAATCCCATGACTCCATAAATCATGATTGCACCTATTACCAATGTCCATGCTGATTGTGTTTTTTCTTATTCCGAAGTAATTGCCTGTCCGTCTCCTCGCTCTCTCCCCTCTCCCTGACATCACCCCTCTCAACGTCCCACTCTTTCTGCACGAATATCCCGGGCGCCGCCCCATCTTCTTCACTCGCAGGTTCCCAGCGCTTGGTTGGGCTATAGTAGCTTCCCTTCGGTGGTACTGGTGGTCTCATACTTGCCGTATCACTCCCTCGTGTCGGTGGCGGACTGCGAATCGCAGTGTATGTAGGCGCGGGTGAGAACATCATGCCCGCAGCTTTATCATCCACGTATCGTGGCGGTGGTGGACTCGTTGTCGTTCGCGGAATTGGTGAGCTGCCAGGCCATTTTGGCATTTCATTGCCTCCATTCGGTACTGGCATTGGGTGTCTCGCCCATGACTGCCGCCGACTCTGGCGTTTACTTGCCCAGCCCGAATTTTGCGACTTGTAAGCGCTCCCCATCTGTGAGGGTCGCATGAAAACGGGGATTGTGCCGGACATGACACTTGACAGCCATGATGACGCACGGGAATCCGAAAACTTGTTGAAGATGGGTTTGAGGACGGGAAGGCAGGCATTTACGACCCCAAGGAGGGCTTCGAGGCAGGTCAAGAGGGCGATGATGGAATAGATTTGCTGGGCGTTGCTGCCGTGGTTTTCAGATGTGATTTTGATACGTATGAGTGTTATGATACAGATGCTGTAGGAGCCTGTTAGCCACAATTCCTTCAGGCAATAAGCATTAGCTGAGGGGACAAGTGGGGAAATATACATGATACCAAGCCCAAACATCCCACTCAATACTAATTTCCTATTCATAGCCATCTGCAAACCCCAAAGCACCGGCATCGGCAAGATAACCACCTGGACATCAAGCAGCAGATTGAATACTCCGATATACAAGTCCAAACTCCTCTGATCTCCACAAGTCCCACCTGGAATCGTAGGGTCCCATGTGAACGATATCGGTCTGCAAATCAAGCACGCAGCCATGACTACTGTAGCGAAGAAGGCAAAATTGACGCCATGGGTGATATAGCAGGCGATGCGAAAAGACCTGGTACGGAAGATGCGAACATAGAGCGCGAGGATAGAGGCGCGAATGAAGAAGACCGACACCGCCCAGGTGATTTGGCCTACAAGGAGGGCCTGATTTCGTGTTGTCAGTACGCCGTTGGGCTCCTATCGGGAAAAGGGGAGGACGTACTCTGACTTGGTCAATGACGAGGGCTTGTATGGCGTGAGGATTTCCAATTTGTGTCGGATCGCCGCCAAGGTCCCAATAGACGTTCGCTGCAGTTGTCAGCCTGCGAGCCTGAACTGCCAACGACGAAGATTGGGTTAGAGACTCACAGTGTATTGTAAAAAGACTCAAAGCCAGTGCCCAGACCTACTATGCGTCAAAACATGATATTACAAAATTCTCGATTCGTGCAAACCCTACCAATCCCATGATAACAAGATAGTCACTCAATTCCCACTTGCTCCTCTGTATTCTCCTAGCCCATAATCTGAAAAGCACAGCGACGACCGCCAGAAAGGAAAAGACAGCCATGATAGCTACATGCATGACTCTTGTCGAGTCGCTGGTGAAAGATTGTGGCGCCATCTTGTCGATGCGCTGAATCGTGTCACAACCTTCCGGTTTCTATTTTCCTCTCGACGATAGCACTTCGCGCTGCGATTGCGCCAACTGATTGTTTCTTTCGAAAAGGTGGGAGAAGTTATTTGTCTGCCGTACGTTTCTCTGGAAGGCGGGGTGGCCAATCAGAAGTCAATGAGAGATGTAGATAGTACACTCTCTCGGGGAAACTGACTCCCTTGTAGATTTAGTCGAAACAACAACCCCGAATTTTGGAGAGGAAGATACACGAGAGGTGAAAGAACAGCAGGAGACGCAGCGCTATAAACATCAATCGATGTTCTCAGTGGACTGCACCGCAAAGCCAAAGAACGAAATTATGAGCGTAATAGATGGCACTTGGCTTATGCTTAACCCCAGAATAGTGCAGACATAGTGCCCCATGGGACATGGAGTGCCATACTAAGGTACCACTGACTTCCTTACGCAGCTCAAAGTATTGTCAATCCACGCCGCACGCAAACAGTTCCCAAACCAGAGTGAAACCTTCAACCTTGGGCGGAGAGGCTGGACCTGTGCATCAGGGTAGGAAGAATAGTGATGAATTGGTAAGAGGCATGTGGCGAGAAGGGCCGGTGCGAACAAGCTTCGGGTAGTCTGCACACCATCATGTTTCTAAATTCTATTGAAAGGAGCCGAGGATGTTTTTGAAGGGAATTTGTTACTCGACGAGGGGGAGCCTGGAGGTGGGGTCGGCGAAGTGCGTCAAAACTTAAAACTAGAACTTAAGGAGTTAAGGTGCTTGGCCGCGCCGAGTCGACAAGCGAAGGAACAAATAGGTTTAGTTTCAGGGCATTCGGGTTTGATCGAAGGTTTGTTCCTTGCTGGAAGACTCCTGAATCGCGAATGGGGTGTTTGACGATGCCTCTTGGTGCGGCATCTCCACAAATCTTTCGCAGTAGAGTGGCAGCTTTGGGGTGATGATCTCCATTTAGTCATTCACTCCAACGCCACATTTGTGCGCAGAAACGGGGGTATTGTAGCTTGGACAGCACCCACGGCAGCATACTCCGTAGAGCACAGCTGTCTCAATAACTTGATGGCATCCAACTGTGCAGATGAAACCAGACACAAAACATGAAGCAAGCCTGTCAAGGACATCGCCTCCCCCAAAGGCATCACTCTCAACCCGTTCATGTGTCGGACTCCAAAGATTTCCTGTGCAAATCGTTTCCTTCGATCACTCGATCAAGTCCAGGTCAATGTTATATATCCTGCTCCCAGATCTCGGTGAACGACAGCGGTGAACGAAACGTGCATGGCAATGGTGGAAGCGCTTAAATTTGAGAACCTCAAGAACGTACCTTGCCTGCCTCCTGCCTCGCCTGCCTACGCTAGACCAATAACAGTGCCACCTCCGCAGTGCTGCGCCAAGCCCTTTACTTTCAACAGCATGAACGCCTACGCTTTCAGCTCAACTATGTATAGATACCCAACATAACCCTCAATTCATATTTGCTTTCTTTAGAATTTCTCCATGAAATTCTTCCTTACGGTCCACATCCTGGCCCGTTTGCCATATATATACATTGGGACGGTTGTTGCAAGGCAAGCTAGCTGGATCCCGCCGATTGCGACGAAAGTCTTCTTCGCGCCATCGGCCTCCAGCCATCGATTGAAGAATAGTGAAAAGACGAGACCGTGAAAGATATCTGTGGACGCATGTTAGCAGATGCAACTTGCGTTGCGCAAGATTCCGACTCACTTTTCGAGAAGTTCAGCGTGACTAGTGCCTCACCTGCGTACTGACGATAACTGTCAACTGCAAATGTGATGGATGTGGTACTACCCAATGCACAGCCAAAACTAATGATACCGAAGAACACAGCAGGCACAATGAAGTTGTCTCTCTCTTGAGCACTCCACCCATAACCCATCAGACCAATGCAGGTCGCAAGCGTTACCGGAAGCGCCATGACCAGGCGAAACTCGGGTTCATAAATGCCACCATTGCGCCGGCTCATGAACCGCACAATGATGTCGCTGACTTTTCCAGCAACGGCCGTTCCCAGCACACCTCCTACAAAGGGGGATATGTAGACAAGTCCTGTCTGAAGAGGGGTGAAATTGTAGGTATCTTTGTTCTCGAAGATCACGGTCACAGATTCGGAGAGCACAATCAGCCAGCCAATGCTGAGCGAGTATACAAGCGTGCTCCAGAGTATAGACGGGTAGGCGAACAGGATCAAAGGACGGAAGGCAACCTTGAACCAATTGTCCTTGACGAGCCTACCATTCCACGGCTTCAGCGTTTGCCTATAGGTTTTGACTGGCTGTGTTCGAAGAAACGCAGTGTAGCGCGGACCTCCAGATACTCGAGACTTCTCACTGCCTGCTGGCGTACCAGGCTGGCTGCCTGAGCCATGTGGCTCCGAGGCTGCTTCGGGTTCTTCGTGTTCGTTTTTCAAGTAATCGGTGTCTGGCTTCTCATTGGCCACGTAGAACGGTAAATTAGAGTTGTGCAGGGCCGGCGTTTGAGGCCCTTCTCCCTTGGGCGCAACACTTGCTGCAATTCTGTGACTCGCTCGCTCTGAGAGTTCTCCGCCGAAGTTGTGTTTCTCAAGATCATTTTGCGGATACTGCGTATTGGTAGGGTCCGGCGGTGATTCTAAGTGTAGACTCTTTTCGTCACTTGTGTCGGCTGGCAGTGCAGTGCCGGCCTTGATCTCTGTATCATTAGGGGAATCTGATCTCGCAAACCCGACGTGATGTTGAATTTTTCTTCTTTCGGCAATAGTCGGGCGTTCCGGGCCCACCGAAGATGCTGCATTTCCAATGGCAGATCCCCTCATATCTGTAGAAGCCTCGCCAGCGGTAGCTGCTGCAGACCCCTCCGTTTGTGCTGTGGTCGTGAAAATCCTCGACAAATTCGCAAGGGTTGGCTTTCGATGTTTCGAGTGCGGCCGAGGAGTGCGATCCCAGAAGGTCTCAGGTACGAAGAAGAACATAAGAACGAAACAGAACCCAACAACCATCGCCACAATCCTAGAACACATTAAAATCCACCGTCGCCTCCACGGAGGACCCGAATGCTTACCAAAAAACCCATTGCCAATCTAGGCCTTGTATTATAGCTGCACTAACGAGTGGTATCAAGTTCTTACCGCTCAGCAAGAGTAGTGTATATATACCAAGTCGATATGCGCGCTCGTGGAGGTAGAAAATCTCTGCAATGGTGGCGGATGGCAGGCATTCGACTGGGCTCACTGCCAAGCCCATGAAGACCCTAGCAACTACGAGAGATGCATAATTGGGCGATAGAGCACACCACACCGAGCTTACGATGAACAATGTGATACCCACAAGATAGACAGGACGTTTGCCGTAGAGGATGGCAGTTGGAGAGGCTACCACTGACCCTACTCCAAGTCCCATCATGTAGAGCCCAGTGGTAAGTGCGACCTGGGGTATAGAGACCTTGTATGAAGCAGCAACTTTAGAGAACCCTGCGGCAAGCACTGGGGTCATGCCACCACCTATACAGCAATAGAAGCCCAGGGAGAGTAGAGCTACGTCTCGTCTCCATGTTGGCCAGTTCAGAGGATCATTCAAAGAGTCGTCAGGCTGGGGATCCAATATAAGCCTGCCGTCTTTGGTCTTCTTCTTCTCTTCAAGACTTTGAGCAGGTTTCCGTCTTGACTTGGTAGGTCCTTGGCTTGAAGATCTTGAGGCTGGAGGGAATGGAGAAGGCAGAGAGGAAACAGATGTTCTAGCAGGCACATTGCGTAGACCAAGGGGCTCATTCCGGGTGGTATTGGACATAAGAAGGATGGAGCCTGCAAAGACATTGAGTTAGCCTGCTACTGGGAGCCTCGGTAGCCCGCCATCCATACCGAGACCCCTCACCCTCTTGAGCCGTAGCTACATGGTGGGGACAGAATGAAAGCATCGCTCGTGTGACATACCTGGGACTTCATCGGTTTGCCTATCATTCAAGACTCCCAAGCTCCATTTTTCTGGCTTGGACTTTATGTCTTGGTATCCGTCCTCCACTGACGACGCCGAGCTTGCTCTTTCATTATGAACATCAGGCTTCGCACCTACGAGTCTTCTCCAGATGGATGCTTTGCGGCGCTCATCATCGCCTCCCTCGGTGGCAGGATCGGGTTTGTGATTTTTACGTGTGGCCGCATCGCTTTGTGGGGTATTCGTTGCCATGACGAGGTCGATCAATAGCGCTATTGAATCAAGATCAATGTCTCAATTTGTATCGAGAGCTGTTTTGGAATGTGAACAATGGTGGGAGCTGTCTATCTGATGTAGTGACAGACCGGCTGTCGTCATGGAGAATGACCCAAGGAGTTCAGGATGGTAAAGGATGACTCGTTCTTAGGGGCAATAAGAACATCAGGGTCTAGGCTGTCTTGAGGACAAAGATTGCGAATTCAGATACCTTAGTCTAGGTGGCATGATGTTGGTTGTGGGGGAAGCTTTTCGGCTGACGGATCTTGTGAGGATGACTGAAGGATCATGGTTCAGAGTCCAAGCCTGCGCTCAGCGTTGGCAGGCGCAATGGACACGAGGGATTCTCTGTCACATATAATTGTCGCACCGCCACGACTGCCATAGTAGAGTAGATGTCACGCGCCCGATTAAGTGTTTCCTTGGTCACAAGGAGAGAGAGGGCGACAAGGGAAAGAAATCCGTTGCCAAGCAACCCCCACATTTCCGCAACTAGTTTAAAATTCGAATAGCAGCTGGGTCTGTCCTTGTTCGCCTTGTCAGAGGAATTGGCTTCACCCAGGCAAGGACTTGCTCTCTTGCAGGGAGCAAATCATCATTTTCAATGCTTGAAAGGCTAGAAAACTATCTCAAGTTTTGTGTTTCAACTACGCGCGGTGCAGCTTGCCCTCACGGCTGCTGCGGATGAAACGAGTGGGATTCTATGAAACTGTGTAGGAAGTTGTTTCGCTCGAGTGCCTCCAAAACTGCTCTACGATGTTTCGAATTTTGCCACTCTAATCTTAGCCATAGAGACACCGTTCGTCCAGGATAGCTTAGAGTCATAACGAGCTCGTACAAGCAGCACAAGCAAATATGGAAATCAGATGGAATTCATTGCGGCACAAAGATGCCGATGTATCTGATCTCGATATGCCATCGAGAACAAAGAAATGTATGTGACAGTATTGACCATGTGAGTCTGGAACACTGCTTCGAAAGGTTCCCCAAACGAGGACTCACGATGGCTATACTCCATATTTCAGTGAGGGTAGTCACTATCTTCAGAGTCAAATACACTTTTGCAATGATACGTCGTATCATGTGAACAACAGTCATGGTAGCATCTACTACCGCCACTCTTTGTCTTGGCTCGAGGGAATTAATGCTAAAGCGTTGGTGATACCTATACTAGTACGAATGTTCTCATGACTTCAGGTACCGAGAGCCATGTGAGGTTATTCAATCCAGAGTACGGGTACTGTATCCGAGCATCCAGTCCATGGGATTTATACGTTCTACAAGTCTCATTGAGTGGTCGATAATGAAGGAGTACGAATAGTATTTTTGTGGTAGGAACAGAGAATATGTTTCGAACAAACTCCCGAACAAAGATTCCTATATGAGTCCAGCTTCAATATGATTTTCTCACAAAACATGAATCATTAACTAACCTGGAAATATCACTGCTTCTCAGCTCTTGACGCATGACGTCTACTCAGCCGCGGAGTGCCACCCACTCTGCGACTGATAATGCGTTACACAATACAAGTTGCATCTTTATCTCTCACCCCACTAACGTGCAGAAGGCCGCGTATTTGGAACGCGCCCTCCGTGCAGTGCACATAGGCCAAGATGCCTACTAGAACGATATACACGGATGCTTACATGGTGGTAATCGACATCGGAACGCCCCCTTCACTCTCGCCATGGCTCGAGGAAACCACCTACCTCATGGACGGCTCAGGTCATACCACCGCAATCGTCGCGCAGACCGACCAACCTACAGCCGGAGTAATCCTCCAACCAATACCGTTCACACCGGCAAATCAGCAAGCCTTGCAGAAAACTTCTGCAACCGAGAGAACGACAGGATTGCCAACCGTGACTGCCCCACCCCATACCACGCCAATACCTACAATTGTAGCCGCTGCAAAATCGACCGATGATTCTATTACAACCAACCTTATCGCCAAGGCCGGCGCCGGAGCAGCGGTTGGTCTTCTCGTCACGGCAGTCCTAATCTACCTGCTCAGAAGGCGGAGCCAAAGAAAACGCAGGCGCATCGCCAGCAACTTGGAAGATGACCACGCCTGGGAAGATGAAAAGGCTGGCTCGCGGTATTTGTTTGACAGCTGGGATACGCTTGGCATGGCGCAGTCGGCGAGATTAGAGGAAAAGAGCGAAAGAGAGCACCATGGATTAAAGTCAATGGAGGAGGTGGCACAAGAATACAAAGTGTTCAACAGTATGACCGATAGAGATAGAGGAGCTTTGAGAGAGGAGAATGAGCATGAAGGGACGCCGCGCTTGGAGGATGCTGAGTCAGGATCCTCGATTACGCTTGCTGGATCGCCAGGCACAAGCCTACAAAAAGAGACATCTGGTCAAGTGAGAGATTTCACAGACCAAGGTATGATCCAAGTGCGCGCAGGGCAACAACCTGCACAGCCCGCACAGCCTGCACGGCCTGCCCCGATCTTGAAACGGCCTGCGCGTGGAATCCGAGAAGCGGCCCAGGGAAAGTTTGAGAATGAGCAGGCGCAAGCTGTGAGCCCTAAATTTGTCAACACGGCTGCAAAACGGGTGAAGAGGGGTGTACGATGGGTGGAGGAGAAGCCTCGAATCATCATAGTTGATCGGTGGATTGGAAGGAGGTCAGTGGCATCGTGGTTCGGTAGTAGTGATGATGGGAGGGAGAGCGAAGCTTGATACAAAGCTTGGTACGGTACGAAAAATAGTTTTAAGCGAACCGCAATTTCTGATGCCTGTACCCAAACGAGCCAACACAACATTGTTGTAAATTCAGCCTCGCACTACATTAGTAACATGTGTATAATGAATGGCATAACACTGCGTTTCAATAATGTATTCGAGACGTGTTTCAGCACACAAGACTTAGGATTTATGATCGTAACACGCAATGCCACAACTGAGCCAGTGCCCCAATTCCTGGAGGCGAAGGGTCATTGGAGGAGCTTTTGTGTAATTATTACTCCGTACAATCTAAGTATCTAACATCTAGCCTGGTGAGTCCTAGCAGGCTTAGTCAGGATAGCCCTTGCTCGACATTGGAGCATGGACACCCTTAGAATTTAGATTTATTATTAAGCAGCGCACAAGGTTTGGTCAAGCTTTACCATTCGCCATGAGGTGGGCGGAAGCCACTTACTGGTACGCTAAATTAGCCCGCTTAGCCAACCGGCAAGGAAAGCTTGAAACAATTTCCCCCTTTCCCCCTTTTAGCCGTCCTCCCCGTCCCGAAAGGTACTACTTCCAATACACTCTCGCAAGCTGAGCACTGCCATTTGCCCAATTGTTAGTTCATCAATCTTTGGGAACTCTTCGCGCTGGACGCCTCGAGCACCTCATCAGGCTCATCTGTTGCATCACAGCCCTCTCTCATGGCCCGCATCGGAGGACTCCAACTCTCGATTCCCTTCTTTTGCACGTTGCACGCTTTTTGATGACTATTCGTCCCGCGTTCTTTCTGTTGTATAATAGTTTATAGTTGTACAAGCCTCTTTCTTCATCTCTTGTCCCACTCCTACAAGTCCAAATAAAGACTCGAAATATTACTGCGCGCTTTCATTGCCTCCTACATTTAAAGCCAGGTCATGAGGAGGTATTCCTCCTGTGCTACCGACATGCTAATTCCATAATATCCGGTGGTAAATTGATCCTCTTTGTTTGAGTATATAATGGACCAACAAAGGGAAGGTGGCGGCGATGCCCCTTCACAAAGCAACACTTCCTTCAATGACTCCGACAAAGGCGAAGCATTCATTTCAGGCGGTGACCAACACTTGAGCAAAAGGCTCATACACTCCAGAGTCTTCTGGATATCCACCTTCACCACTATGCTTCTCCTCGGTCTTGTCCTCGGCCTTAGCATCGGATTGACTCGTGCGAATAAAGGTACTGGAGAACCATCTCGAGCATCTGATGGGCCCCATCAATCCCCAGGTCCTGCCCCACAAGAAGCCCTAGGTCCGGTCGTTGACCTCGGTTACACAAAATACCAAGGCGACACATACCCTGGCGGTATAAGTCAATGGCTCGGCGTCAGGTACGCCCAGCCACCTGTGGGCAATTTGCGGTTCGCAGCGCCTCTGCCCGTCATGGAGAATGACACACTACAGATTGCTACAAAGGTAAGCTTCCTACATAATCGACCTATTGAAACTCTATCTGCTCACCAGCTAACCTCTCTCAAAGCGTGGATCCAACTGCATTGGCACCCGAGCTTCGCTAACTTCTGGGACGGTCTTCTCGGGGAGCGAGAATGAAGACTGCCTGAATCTTGACATATACGCCCCTGCCAACGTCACCTCTACATCGAAGCTCCCCGTATATTTCTTCATGCAAGGTGGGGGTTTCAATACCGCCTATCCTACACAGAATGGCAGTAGTCTCGTCCAAGCCTCCGAGGGAACCATCATGGTCGTATCAATAAATTATCGAGTCAGCGCTTACGGCTTCCTTTCCTCCTCCGAGGTACAAAAGGGCGGTAGTCTCAACAACGGCCTGAAAGATCAGCGCATGGCACTGACGTGGATAAATCAAAACATTGCCAAGTTTGGTGGAGACCCAGGACATGTTATCTTGGGTGGGGCATCGGCCGGGGCTGGCAGTGTGACACTTCAACTCGCAGCCTATGGCGGCCGTCAAGATAATCTCTTTCACGGATCCATCGCCGAGTCACAGTCCTTTGGAGCGCTTCGGACGGTGGATGAAAGCCAGTATCAATATGACGAGCTTGTTGGCCGTACAAACTGTGGTGGCAGTAATGACACTCTTGCATGTCTTCGCGGCTTGGACATCACAACGCTCCAGACCCAGAACATCATGACGCGTTTTCCAAACACAACGGCCGATCCCCTCTTTGCCTACAATCCTACCCTCGACCACGATTTTATTCAATGCTACACGATGGATTTGTTCAATTCGGGCCGCTACCTTAAGCTTCCCGCCATTTACGGCGACGTCAGCAATGAGGGCACTGTCTTTGTACCCAAAAACGAAACCAGCACCATAGAACAAAGCAACGCTTTCCTGCAAGCACAATTCCCTTTACTTAATGACTCGAACCTTGATACCATTCAATCCCTTTACCCACCCGAATACCAAGGATACTCTAAGATCGGTAATGCAGGCCAATATTGGCGCTCCACTTCTGACGCCTACGGTGATCAGCGCTACGTCTGCCCAGGCTTCTTCATGAACAACGTCTCCGCGCACTATGCTTCCAAGAACCCCACAGCTGGCAATTGGAATTACCATTACAATGTGACCGACCCAGGTCAGATCATGCAAGGACTTGGGGTACCGCATGTTGCAGAACAAAGCGCCATATGGGGTGATACGAATCCAGCGAGCTACAAGACTACGAATGCCCCCATCATTCCCTTGATGCAAGCCTACTGGATCTCCTTCATCCAGAGTTTCGACCCCAATACCAATCGCGCTCCTGGCGCACCTACTTGGGATGATTGGGGTACTCCTGATCCAACTGGTGGGAAGAGACTCCTCGTTCAGAATCCAGACGCCAGTGGGGGCGTTGGGACTACGGTCATGGAGCTCATTGATGATGACTACAGACACAAGTGCGCCACACTAGGAGCTTGGGCGGTAGCTATCAAGCAGTAATAATGAATGTGATGTTTTGAAGGCATTTAGCGGCATTAATCAATTGTTTGCATGATACCCCATCTTGTTCTGTAATTTCATTGGATTGAAAAAAAGAGACTACGCTTGCACGTGGACGATTTGTTGGTTGACTGCGGGATCTGGGATGTCCCACATGCATTGCTTGCTTTTTGGAGACCTTTTTATCTCAACCTGCATCTATCTAGCTCAAGCCATTTGCATAAGCGGCATGCAGTGTCTGTATTCAGTGTGTACATTTGTACATAAATGTGTGTGATAAAATAATAAGAAGGTTGATTCCTGCACGATCTTTGCCGAACTAGGTAATGCATAACCCCCATAGTTATCACGACATCTTTCGAATGATTGGTCTAGCGTTATGGTTGTATTTAAGGGGCGGTCGGAGGGCAGCCTACCCTGATCAATGGCTGTCCTATCGACTGTCCGATAAGTAGACTAAGGAGGAGCGACAATTTAATGGGTGTTCGATTCCTCAAACTAGCTGCGTGGTGGCTGTAATTCCTCCTCGCCCTCTTATAGGGCGGAAATAAAAAGGAATACATTGCTAGAACTAGGTAATGCGTAAAAAACCATAGGTCCCGTCATGCTTGCCTGAAATGATAGGAGCCTAGCATGTTGCTGGCCAAAAACCGCTAGTTCAAATGCTGGCGTGATATTCTGCTGGCCAAAGAATGGTTGCTTAGAATCTTGATCAATCTCATTGCCTATCTAATTGCTTGCCTGAATAATTGCGTAAAATATCAGAAACTAGTGACAGCGTCTGGTATAGGTGCTCATGGTTGCTGAGGGTGCTAAAGGTGATTGTGATGCTGGTAGTGATTCTGTTAACTGAAGGTAGTTCTGGTATTAAAGGTAATTAGTGCTGAAGGTGACTCTAGTACTTATGATGATTCTGGTAACTGATGGTGATTCTAATGCTGAGGTGCTGAGGTGCTGAGGTGCTAAGGTGCTAAGGTGCGAAGAAGCTGACCACGATCCGTCCCCATGGCCATTCTCCGTTCGGCGAACACATAACCCTTATCAAAATCAAGCGCTGGCAAAGGACACTTCTTCATTCGCTCATGCTCATGGAATGAACACAAGACGCCTTCCTTATCCCAGCAAGTTCCGTCTTCTTCTTCTATCCACATCCTTCTTGCATACGTCTCTGCTATGTTGAGCAGAAAATCCGCATTCAGTTTCCCGTCGTTGAATCTCTCATCAGTGACATAGGTAACATTGTTACAGAAGATCGCCACAAGGGCTTTACATAACCTCGAGTCCTGGCCCAGTGTCTCCCATGCCATGTTAATACCAGTGCACGGACTTTCGAGGCCGATTTTCAACGCTTCAAGACTCCAGAAGAAGGAAATGCCTTCTTCAAGGTTGTCGGCGTTAGTGGACGAATAGGTCGAAGTGATGTCCGTGGTGGACGACAATGGGTAATCGTAATTTTCAACAAGCGTATTGATGATAGGATCCTTCAACCCCTGTACCTGCAGAACATCGGCAAGAATGTACAGACCGATCAGGCTGGAGAACGGTACATCATAGTAGTTGGCTTTGTTATAAAGTTGACGTGGTGTGTGGGCGAGTGGTAAGTCGTACTGAGTTCTCGCCTTCTCGTTGATGATTGCCGTTCGTAACTCTGAGCGTAGTTCATCGAGGGATGGGGAGAAGGTTGATGGGTAAAAGTAGCCTCGGAGACTGCCGTTATAGAGCCAGTGTATGAAGTATTTGAAGATAGAAGGGTCCTGCTCGGGCAAGCGTATGAGGCCCACTTTCTCGATAAAATTGCCGCAGAGAGCAGCACGGAAGAAGGCGGAGGAGCTGCATAAGGTTTCCTTATAGACATCGAAGCGGTACTCGTTGGGACCCACGAGTACGGTGACAAGGTTGCCGTAGAGGAAGCTGTTCAATGTGAGTATTGTGGAAGTCAACACTCGAGGTATGGCGGTGACTTACACTGGATCTGGCTTCACTATCATAGTTCTTGCGTACTTGAAGGTTTCATTCCTCTCTCCCATCCTATTACTATTGGTGGCTTATGTATTGCTCATTCCAGGTCTAACCTTCTAGTATGACATATACTGCCGTTTGAACAAGCCTTAAGAGTTTGTGAGATTTATTCTTGCGATCAAAATTACGTCCTATCACGGGAAGCGAGGGTAATGAGACCGAGTGATACAATGAAAGTGACCAATGTTTCACCACGTGTAACCATGCTGTTCGAAGTAGGACGGTCCAGTGACGCATCTTCGTCGTGTTTAAGACTTCTCGTATAGCATGACCCCACTCTCGTCAACGTTATCACATCAAGCAAGAAACAAACCGAGTTTGTCAGTTTTGTGGTCTTCTTACCTGCGCTTCATTGTGTTCATCAAACGTGGCTAGAAGAATTTTGAACACTTTTCTTGTCTTACTCATCCAAATCATGGTCGTTCAACCATACTTTGGAGTGAATTATAATCGAGAACGCCAGTAAAGGGTTCCAGATCCTGCCACAGTCAAAGCATGGTTGATCCTACATCTTACAAGACAAACACCTGGGCGTGGACATGAAGATCTCGGTACTTAGCCAGATTCAAATTTCGGGCTCTAGAATAGTCAGTGCTGAGGTCGTGGATCTCTTTGTCGCGACTCCCCGTTTCCTGCTTCACTGCAGCTTGGATTAAAGCTCAGAATCAGCTTCTTGATTGCGCGATCGAAGCACCCTCTTAGAGGTTGGCGAGGTTAGGCGGAGCACATTCGCCAAGAAGGCTTCGTCTAGCCTATTTGGGACTTTGGGTTCAACATCCAGTGCTTTGGGTCTTACAAATATGCTTTGTCTCAAAAGCTTCAAGAGAACGGGGTTCTGGTTTCATACACCTCCGTCGATTCTGAGAGAGACGACAATTGCAGAAGGATCGGGTACGCGTTGGGACTGTTGTGTCTTTATTGGAAGCAATCCTGGCCTTCATAGTCTACTTTCCCGTGACAGGCTGATTCCATTGCATGCATCTAATGTCATCATCGCAATCAGTCACCTTTAACTGGTGCGACTTTCTCCGTGAGGCTCTACCGTGATGATCACCTGACATACTAATTTCCCTCCTGCAATGGTCCACCCGGGCCAATTCTTCAATTTCAGTCGCATCGAGAAAAAGTCTTGCCACGTGTCAATGCACATAGACACTGATGACCCATATAACTCCACGTGGATTCCTGGCATCGATTTCTCATTGAGACCCAGACTTTCCGCTATACTTTTGCGAAACTGGTCGAATGTGTATGCCTCTGCCAAGCTCATGACGAAGGCTGCTTTATCACCCTTTTTAAGCACGATGAAAGTGAGGCGTGCTTTCTGATCAGCCGTAAACTTAACTGTAAGTGGGAAACTCGGTGTTGAGGGCTCCGGGTGAGGTAGTCGGTGCTGCTCGAGGAAAGGATTATGGTCTTTGGTCTTCCCGGGCCGGAAAATTGCTTCAGGCTTATGTGGTGTGCCAACGCCACAGGGACATGCCGAGCCATTATAGCATCCCTGTCTTCTTGTCAGGACGTTCTGGTGAGGAAGCAGCAACCGTCAATGACGGAAACATCCGGGGTATATTGTTCAGGGCCTAACAATGGCAATGCAGTGTAGCTTACCATATCTTCATACAGCGGAGTCTGCAATAATATGGATTAGCAATTCTTCGATCAACCCAGTAAGTGAGCATACCGTCATTGTCTCAAGCTGCGCAGGGACGTCGGTCTGTGTACCCAGTTTTGGGCCCCCGCGGGTGGAAAGGTTCCCATTGTCGAGCGCCTTGCCTACGTTTTCGCCCTCGTCTCCCTCTGTAGTAGCGCTTTGATTAAGGAGGGCATTGATTCTAGCAATGTTCGCATCCAGTTTTGTCCGGTCAAATCCGCTCCTGCGTGTGGAAGTGGGCTGAATTGATGGAATATATCCTGTTGTTGCAGAGGCCATAGCCTTGGACGAAGAAGCATCAACGCTAGGAATAGGAGAAGAGATCTTGTTTTGGGGAGGCGAAGCAGGAGCAACAGACCCATGTTCTACTAGGTCATTGGTAAGTGGCTCAGCGCCTTTCAATGGATCGGAAGCAGAAACATCTTTGAAAGCCACGCCTGGGTCCAGCTGGCGGAATGGCAGGCTGGGAGTGACAGGTGTGTTTCGAGGAGTTTCTGAAGCTTTGACGACGTCTGAATGCTGGTCTGTGCCTTGCTCTGAAGCCATTGATTCGAGAGCTGTCTTATTCTGGTAGCGTTTAGGAAGAAAGAGTCTTTGAACGGTAAATCTGGAAAGAATTCGTCAGCGGTGTTGCTCGGCGAATCATGAACATGGGTAACACTACCGAAGTGGCGCACAGGCTCAATACAGACAATGCGACGCAATCCCCGCTCTTCCTTGTGAATGACTTTGCACCTATTGGGATCTTCTCCGCGTGCCACTTTGGAATCTGAAGCCTACAATCACCTTTACCACGTGAACGGGTGAATATCACGCTGTCTGCTCCCTAGAGCACACATAAAGTTTTTCGATTCCTAGTAAAGAACCCGTATGAAGGGAACTATCCTCACAACTGGTCCATTTCAAAGCTCTATTCTATTTACATAAGTATCGTCCATAATGCAAACAGTCGTCATTTTCGTGTATTGAAGTCGGATAGACCTTGATAAACGATTAGATGGTATAGTGACGATAATGAATGGATTTGAGAGAATTGTCAGATAAAGCATTGATCCCTTTAAGCTTAGCGCCAAAGCTCAAGACGAAAAGCACGAAGCCTGCGCGGGTTTTTGCAATTTTCGGAGCTAAAGGGTCTCTCGGACCCTTGGACATGACTCCCCAAAATATTCCAGAAAGTCTGACACCATTCATAGTGCAAAGCCTTCGATGGGAATTAAGAGACTTTCGAACTTCATCCAATAGGCTAGCAACCTTGTATCAAGCTAACATTTCCTTTTGCCCGCGAAGAAGAAACAGTCCAATGTGTGCGAATGTTGAGAAATTTCAGAAAGAAACATATTCTTAGCCAAATGCAAGGCTATACTATCCACCCGATCAACAAACGACGTATGCCAATAACCTTTCCCTCACCGATAAGCACTGCCTCCAGCAGCGTGTGCGCCTAAGCTTCTTCTATATGCCATATAGCGATCTGAATAATTGGATCTGCCATATCCATACCCATGAGTACCACTTCCAGACCTAGGAAACACCCCTGCAATGCCGTCCCAAGGGCTATCTCTAGTGCCTTCACGCTCCCATCTGGACATCGGAGTCTGCCCGCCGGCGCTGTCCCACATCATTCTCGCTCGTGCTTCCCATTCACGACGAAGTGGCAAGTAGTCTTGTAGTCGTGACGATCGGGTACCTTGCTGTCGACGTGATGATGTGCTTCTATCATTGGTGTACGAGCGGCTCTCATCCAACTCATCTAGGTGCAATTCCTGTGGGTACCTGGATGATGGCTGGCCTCCTGAGTACTGGGAGCCATAGGTTTGGAAAGCTCTTCGGTCGTGTGATGATGTCCAGTACCTGTCAGACATGACTATTGTGGGCTTTCACCGAGATGATTGACTCAAGTCTGAGCTGCAAGCCTTTCTTGATGTTTAGGATTGGAACCTCCTGCGGAAGAGATGGTAGTGAAGGACTTCTTAGTCTGGGAACAGCGTTGGAGAGATCCTTATAAGCCTCTATCATGTTACAGGTACCGATAGCGGTTTGTTGATGTCGAAAATACAATCACGGAACAATGCTGATGTGTTCATGCCAAGATCTCGCGCAAATACGATTGAGCAAGCAAGATGTGAATAGAAATCAACATATCTTGGAAGAGGAGATCTCATCCTACATGGCAGACACGATTCCATATGTATTCGAGTAGTTTTACAAAATGACTAGCGCTAGGGAGAGCGAAGGGCGAAGGGCACAGGCCCCAAAAGGGCGACAAAGGGAAGGGCGCTTCTGTATGCGGGGAAGCCGAGCATATCCACATAATGAAATACAGAATGTACTGACGAATCGAGTCATGAAGGCAGGCCTCCAGGCTTAGAGAGGATGTATCAAGAAGGATATATGGACGAGAATCGAAAATATCGAGACATGTTCCCGCCTGATGTCGAAGCAGTGGGACTTTCAAACTGCTCGGATAGACAAATAGAAAGGTAAGATCTGTCTGAATTTGTGTTCACTGTATTGTTATGTGCATGACGAATTAGGATTCTGCTGCATTTACATTTATACGGCGTGAATTGTATACATATCCTCTTTTCTGCAGCTGTTGAGCGCCATTGGTTGAGGGGTTCTGCAAAGCTGAAGGATCTTGAAGGGCTCACTGCCCTATGGGCCAAACCCACTAGTGGGCCAGTACCAAATGTATGGTTCAGGATTACGTCCAGTACCGGTCTGAAGTTTGGTATAGAAGTCATAAACGTAATTGACCACCACAATTTGCAGGCAAAATCAAGACATCAAAGTTAGCGGTGACGATGTGATCGAGGAAATGGCCCACTAGGGGATTTGGCCCACAGGGCAGTGAACCCTTCTATATACATTTCTATTATGCAAGACGCTGTTTAGAGTTGACCTTATCTGAAGGGTCTGCATTACTGATTTGATGTTGATGTTGAGGTCACATGAATGTTGTGGAGTGGTCTAACGCGGATTGGCTGGATTAGGTAAGGTAAATTTGCTCTAGGGCCATCTAAAAATAAGTTTTGAATTTGAAGCTAACGTTTCAACCGGCCTGTCTCACATTCTACCATTTCACAATCTCCAGCTCCAGCGTCCAGACGGAGAAGATGCGAAAGGCAACCTGGAGATTTGATCTTGTCTTTAATGCGCATATTCTGATACATTTTCCTTGCAGAAGGTTGTTTGTTTCCAATTCATCTTGAAGTGACCTGACTGAACCTGCGACTGCTCATATTCATACTTGGCAGTGATCCAGGAGGCAATCGAGGCAATCTTGTCTTGTAGATATTCTTAGCCATACCATTACGAAACCCCCTATTCATAGCCTGTCCAAAAATCCAATTAATCATCCCATATATCAAACAAATCTCGCCGCTCAAGGTCAAGCTTGCGACACTCTCCCACCTTCTTTTTCAACCTGTGGTAAAATTACCTCGGACTCGACCTTCGAGGCGCAGTCAGGGTGATCGTAGCCTTTGTTCAGAGAACGCCGGGCCACCACCGTTTCTCAAGTAGGCAGGTCGCAGCCCACCATTATAACTCAACTCTCTGTGCGCCATCTTCACGCTTCATGAACCACCTTTCAAGTCGTAAATGAGAAGTGATAGGTGTGCATCTCAATGGGCGGCTAAAGGTAGGTGCATTCGTGATTGGCTGTCTTGGAAGCGCCGCTGATTTCCCCACTACCAGCACCAACAGATCTTCCCTCTTCATTGGTTCCTCTGAAACCACACAGCGACACCCTCCCTCATCCTCGCCTTCTCAAAGCCTTCCCTTCTTCAACTGACAACAGTCTCTCACATCAAGACGTGACCATAAGACGGACTTTTGGATTCATAGGCGCTCAAGTGCTATCGCCTGAGCCCCAGAAGAAACACCAGAGATCGCCTCAGCTGCGGAGGAAAAGAGTAGGGAACCGTTGGAGACGAAAGTGGACGACGATTTGTGCCACCAATCGAGAAAAGGTGACCCAGCGCTTAGCCAAGGTTAGCCTTCCATTCCACTGCATGCTTTGGGCCATTCATTGGTCTTCTTATTGCACGATTGGTTCTTCAAGTTTGAAGATTAGTGCATGGGAACGTACCGTCAGCGGCAGGCGTTCTGCCTATATCCCTATCTTCCTCCACCTTGCCATTTACAATTCCATATCCACCATCTGGCATGGCATCGTCACCATGATTGCATCTGTAGTCTTGTGCAGTACTAACAGCATGTCGGTAGAAGGCCCTCACACCTCCCTTCCATTTCCTGAGTATCAACCGAGTCGCCCCAATGCAAGTTCCACACAAGCCTTACGAGGTGTTGAGGTAGCATATATACCACAACAACACTACAAATCTATGAAGAGAAGCTCGCCCTTCGCCGCAGAGGACTCAAGCATGCCTATGTCGACGAGTTCTCAGTCGCTGCTGGCGTCTATACCCTCGTTCATGTCTGTGTTTGGCAACGGACCAGACAGGCCAGAAGCCAACAACACCAGCCCGATTACTACAGAGGCTTCCGGAACTACAGTCAAGTTTTCAAGAATTCCAAATACTTTCGCCTCGCCAGTAGTACGACGGGACTCTACGTCAACATTTGAATCTGTAGACTCCTCACCTACAACCACTATCTCCACTATCGAGTCTTCTGTTACCGAACCCTCACCAAGCTCTCCTCCCGAGTCGCCAGAATCATTTCTACCTTATACGTCATTTAAGAATCTGAGAACGAACTCAGTACCAGGGCGGGGAATCATGGAGGAGAGGAATAACAAAGACCACTTTTCGAGCTCATTTCCAACTCTTCCAGGAGTGGAAAGAGCTGACTCCCCAAATAAAAAGATGCGAAATATGAAAAACCTGTCCGTGAATACTTCCTCATCGAACCGATCTGCGAATCAGCTGCCCAAATTAGGTCTTTCAAGACAGCCAGCCGAGTCCCATGCAGTTTCTGCACCTCCAACGCCGGCATTTATTGTTCCTCCTCAAGCGCCCCGAAGGAAACCTAGTCAACTAGGGCTCACACTCACGACGCCCGAGGCAGGTTCCTCCATTCAGGCGGTCCAAGAAAGACCGAACGCAGTACCTTCCACTTCGTCAGACCACCAGATTCGCACATTGCGACATCTGCAGACGTCATCCAACGGACCATTGTTCTCTCCCACTGTTGCCCCCGAGGGCGGCATGCGTCTACCTCCCTTCAGTAGCCAACCTTCCACTAGTCGATTCAGTGGGTTTGGGAAATCTGGACCACCTCTGACTGTTTCACCACGAGGATCTGTTGATAGCAATATCACATCTCCAATCACGAGGCAAACTCTAGACCATGTTCAAGAAGAGACCGACTACGATGTACCACTGTCGCAGGAAGTGAAATCACCAGCGTACCCACAAGGTCCCGTATGTATATACGATCCACATGTGTATTTGTATCTAGAGCCAAGCCACGTTGAAGCGCGTCAATTTGATGTCGTGCTTAATGTGGCACGTGAGGTGATGAATCCTTTCAGATCAGGATCGAAGGATATGGTCGGAAAAGAGGAAGAAGTCGCAGAGGTGCAAGCGTGCACGGACAACTCAAATGCTAGTTTCGCTGGTCGAAATAGTTTATCAGAACCCCAGACAGCTTCTTCGGATAGGACCTTCAGCTCTGCATCTGATGCTCAGCCAGAGGATGCGACAAGGAGCGCTCCAAGTACTCCAAAAGCTATCAGACCAGAGCCAGAATACATTCACATGCCCTGGGACCACAACACCAACGTGGTTGATGACTTATTGAAATTATGCGAGCTTATCGACAACCGAGTCCGACAAGAGAAGCGGGTATTGGTACATTGCCAGTGTGGAGTCAGCCGATCAGCAAGTCTCGTCGTTGCATACGGACTTTACAAGAATCCACACCTTACCGTACAAGAGGCGTACGACGCCGTGAAAAACCGGAGTAGATGGATTGGTCCGAATATGAACCTGATTTATCAACTGTCTGAGTTTAAATCGAAGTTGCCAAAACCCCACGTCACTGGCACTGCCGCTTGGCACTCATGGAAGAGTCTTGGATCAGGGCGGTCAAACGCCAATGCTAGCCTCGCACCTGGCCCTGGCCTTGGCCTATCTTCTTCGTCAAATCGCACTCCACCGCCGAAGGCGCTGAGTGACCCTTCTCACTCTGGAGCCCGTGAAGGTCCTATCGGACGTAGCAATTCTTTTAGCCCACCAGCCTCGGCTCAAATAGTGCAAACGTCCCACGCCGGAGATATAACGCCAGGGCCATCTTCTGCTCCGCCAGATATGCAGTGGTCTCCCGGCAAAATGCCCAGTGGCAAGGATAGCAACCATGGCATAACAAGCGACGGACCAACCCCACCTAGGATGATGGACCTAGATACTGACATGATATTGTCGCCTTCATCGATTGGGGGTGAGGCTATTGAGGAGAAGGAGATAGCCCCAGCTGGTGGAGTCGCAAATGACCTGCAAGAAGTTGCAAAGGACTTGAATAGTAACGATCACGCCTCGGATAGCAAGTCCCCACCTAATCCGAATGAGGTAGACGTCGATGGACATAAATTCATTCTTCTCTCTCCACCAAGAGCTATGGAAGTCGACACCACACAACACTACTCGGAGCTTTCATCTCCGCCAAGAGACATGGACACGGACGCCGATGATGCGGTGTTTCCAACAACGACCACCTCGGTAGCCAAAGAGCCATACACTGCGTCCCAGGCAATTTTACCGGCACCCTCTCCAACACTCCCGGCAGGCTTCAGCAGCCTCCTCAATCGTCGTCAAGCACCCCTTAGCCTCCAACCGCCACGTCTCGGCCTTGCCCACCTTCCACTTCGCCAACCACAACCACCTATCCTAGCCCCTGTTCTCCCACCACAGCGAGCCTTCGACCCCGATGTCCCACAAACACCCTCAATCCTCTCCCCTCGTGCAGCAGAATTCACCGCCAGCCCATTTCACCGCACTGTCGCTGGTGATCTCGCTGGCTCTTCGGTTTTTGAGCAAGGTCTCATGAGCCCCCGAGCCGCTGAGGAGGATCCGAGAAGTCCTCATCAGAAGGGCGGGAGCGAAGTGGTGCGGAGTATATTTGACATGATCTGAATTATTTCCAATCTAGAAAATGATGTCACCAATCGCTACAAGAGCTGTTTGCAGCTTTTCGCACAAATTCATCCCACCGAAACGCCTTATTTCGACGCGCCACCAGCCCGCCCTTGCATATTCAGAGCTCTAGAAGAGCAGCATGCATTTATACTTTGGGCCGATGGCCTCAACGTGCTTGGAAGCAAATCCGTAGGATGATGCTATGAGTATCATTGTCGTCACGACAGAAGAAAAGCGTTTCAACCATAGGGTGTTGGATCTCAAATGGTGGTGAGAAATATGGAGCTGGCCTACGGGCTTGTGGACAGGCATGATCGGAGGAAGGGAACGGACATTAGAGGAACAGGAGTTGCAGCCGCATTTGGCCGGCACAATTTCGATATAGGTCTCATCCTGCAGGTCTCAAGGATGACGATCTTCGTAAAAGGGATTACCATGGGGATGAGGGATGAGGGACGAGGGATGACGAAGCATAATTGTTTAAGCATGGTCAAATGGATATCTACCAATACAGAAGGACAGACGAAGACGACGCTTGACAAGCGTTGCAGATACTTCTAATTCAAATGAATCCTGTTTTGTTACGATCTTTCAACCGAAGCATGCTCCTATATGCCAGACCCATAACAGCCTTTTCTGTAGAGATCGCCTGTAAGATTACACCCACCCTAAAGTACATTCAGCTCTCTGATTTTACAGGATTTTGAATTCTATTCTCTTTTCTAACTATATACACATTGTTTCTCTGCCTCAGCCAGCTAATTTCCTGCCGCGCCGTTGTGGGTATCGATATAACGTCTAATGCCAGCCCATGTACATCCGCAAAAAAAATGATCAGGTATGTAAATGCGACAAATAGAAAATCCCAGATGGCTGTCTAAAAAGTCAATTACTGCGATGGCACAGAAATTTCTTTGAATCTGCAAAACAGTCGGGTAGTTCATTGTCCCTCTCCTCCTTCAGATGAAGGGTCAACAGCCTCTACGCACCACCGATGCTCCTTCACTTGGGTAATAGTAAGTCGCTGATCGACGTCGCGGTTCAACATCGCCTTGATAAGGTCAATCGAAGGCTGGGACATTATCCACGGGATCCGCAGCTCGTGATCTAAAATCTCGTCGATGCTGTAGAAGGGGTTCTCTTTGTAGACGAGGGTGTAGAGGAGGATACCGAGAGCCCAGATGTCTTGTTCCTTGCCACGGTAGGATTTGCCTTGAAGGACTTCGGGGGCTGCGTAGTCTGTGATGGGCGTCAGTTGCACTGCGAGCAAAGCAGCAGAGACAGAATTCGAGGCACATACCAATTGTCCCAACAAACACATCAAAGGGACCATTTTTGATATATGCAGCGCTGCCGAAATCAATGAGCTTGACATTGCCTTCCCCATCTAGTATGATGTTCTCGTCTTTAATATCGCGATGAACAACTAGAGCTTCCGTATGCAGATGTTGCACCGCACTCACGACCTGAAGAAATATACTTCGACACTCCGCCTCGTCCATGGTCGAACGCATTTCGATGTAATCGAAAAGATCCATACCCGGGAGACCGTGCGGGACCATTTCAATATAATAGTTGACATCGTCCTCAAAGAAGTCAACCATTTCGACGATGTTGGGATGCCGCAGCTCATCTTTTCGCAGATACTCCAATACGTGTATTTCGAGAGGTACCATTCCAAGGCGACGGTCTCGGATCCATGTGTCGGCGAGAATACGGTTCTTGGTCACATACTTGAGGACGACCTTCTGGCCATTTGTTGGGGAGTAGCGGGCTAGCTTGACTTGACCGTAAGCGCCTTGGCCCATTTCTTCCAGGATAATGAAGTCTGTGATCTTTTTCTTTCTCCTCTCTTTCTTCTTGGCAATTGTAGACAGGGATTCGGATTTAGCTCGATCAGTCTGAGCTTCGGATATAGGTTGTGATGCTGCTTCTTGGATCTGCTGAGTAAGGGTCGATGGAGGTAGGGTGTCAGACTTCATGTCTTCCTGGTCAATTGGCTGTGGAGAAGCGAATCGATCGGCTTGACCGGGAGATAGTGGATTAGGTTCTGCGGGCCTTGGATCTGCGGGCCTTGAAAGATCTGGTGTACTTGCACCATCGGGTTGAATGGCGGAATGAAGCTGGCGAGAGTATGTAATCCACAACGCATAGACTACTTCCGAAAGCTCAGGCGAGCTGCTATTTTGGCTTGAAGCATCATCATCTTCACTCTTCTCTTCGATGACAGAGTCGTCAGTGGCTTTAGCTTCACTTCGAACAACGCGCATCTGCACGTCGACATTTATCTCCGAACCATCTCGGTGGCGAGCAACCAATCCTTGGGGATTCAAGAACATAGCAGCGGCATCAACACCTCCTTCCTGCAACGACAACAGCGCTCGCGCTCTTCGAAAGCTATGTTCTGGTACTACGATACCATCGACTAGGTGGACATTGTCTTCCTCAGTTAAGATGTCCAGTGTCTTTTCAAACTGCGGTATGAGTTGGTTAATCTTCTGCCCATCAAGGTCTGCTTGGCCGAATAAAGCCGCCGAGAAGACAGAGTTGGAATTTATGACTCGTAACGTGGACGCGGAAAGCACCACAATGCCAGCGATGTGAGGGAAGCTGGACACTCGCAATGATCTGCCGTCAGGCTCCATCGTAGTCGAAACGGGAATTCGAATGTCGTCCTCTCTTATTGTGGCAAAGTACTGGACAGTGTTGTCCTCCTTAAAGCCTATCTTCGCTCTTATCGAACTACCTTTCCTCTTGGGCATCTGTGGGATCAAATCTCGGATGGCTGTGTTATGAGGGATCTCAGATTGTCCCCATATAACATTTGTGGCTCCAGTAGCGTGAGTCACATGCAAACTTTCGTCGATTGTCAAAATTGCAATATCCTCAGCAATTTCTTCCAAGACCCATATCAAACCCCCGCGCTTCTCTTTCACCCACAGGCTGGCTGCTCCTGTATGTCCATTTCGCTTTTGAATTGGCACAATGTCTCCGCATAGAAGAACACCCCTGGAGAGGTTCGCAGGGTGATTTGGTCCGCCTCTCGTGGTCTTCTTTTTGATCTCGTTAGTTTGCGCTCTTTGCTCCCGCCACGAAGGCCTACTTAGAAGCTGGGCGGTGACTCCGCCACCCATCGCTATCGATGTTGAAGCTTTTGGACTTGTTCTTGCGCTTTGGCTACGTGGTTGACGCGCTTTTGCCTCTGCAACTGAACCTGGACCCTCCAATTTTCCTTCCAGCCATGCTCTCCTGTCTTCTCGTACAACCTCAAGCATGCTCATCTTTTTAACCTCTGCTTTTGTAACTCCAAACACCAAGCACGCAAGATCATTTGCTGCCTTTATGATCCATGGAGAGGAGGCCTCAGTTGTGAAAACGGCCTGTGCGGCGGGCACCCAGCGGTTATTGTGGCCGTGTACATGAGAAGGCGTATTGATGCCGGTATGAACACTAGCGTTCGGTGTCGGAGAGAGGAGGAGATTGTCATGAATATGGTCGCTTGCTTTGTAAGGTCTCGCAAGGGCCTCCACAAGCTTGGTTTGTAGAGTCAGGAGTGAAAGATCTGTATATGTGCGCCTCATTCCAGATCGATCAGAGAACAATTGCCGTGCCTGCGTCACAGAGGAGCTGCTTAGAGGTGAATCGGATCCTGGAGGCTCAATCGATGACGTGTCGGTGTTAAGAGAAATTTCAGGTTGGTTCGAAGTCGTCCCTGACAGGTCTGCGTCCCCGGATTCTGGTAAGGTTCGCTCTGATGGAGCTTTCTTCAACTGACCCGGACTTTGGGGACGGGGCACGAAGGCCTTCTCGAACACGTTTCCTTCGACATCTGCTGGCCCAGTCAACGGGCCGTGGAGCTGTCTCGAGGTATGCCTGTCACGGCTATCGTTTCCGAGAATGTTTGCCCGTACCAAAAGATCCACCATGCCCTGAATTTCGGTATTCCCACTGACTTTAGCCTGTGCGGCCATCACTCCTGGGTGGTTTACCCCAAAACCCAGGCGATCACGCATGAAATCTATAGCTCTCTTCAGGACGCTTGTACGATTGTGAAGTGCATCCTCGGATTGATGAGCGAACGAGAATGAATGCAGCGATTCGGAAGGGAAGCGAGAGAGGTCTTCACTGAAATTGAGACTGGGTGAAGCAGGTCCACTCCGTGTGAAGCCTTGAGAAGACGACATGCCCAATGTCATCGAGGACGACCGCGGCGGTAACGCATACGGGGTGGTTGGCGAGGACGGCTGTGAGGGCGCGCGAGAGGGAGGCTGTTGCCGTATTCGCCGTAGACCTGAAATGCCGAGCCCATGCTCTTGCCCAGGCATATTGGACGATTTGACAGCCGAATCCATGTCGAAACCAAGTCGCGGTTTCCCATCCCCAGGCCTGAGTCCAAATCCTGAGAGTAAATCGCCTGTACTCCTGTTCTTTGGGAGCCTGAGCTCATCGGGGGCTTGCTCTGGCCTTTCCTCATTGGATACGATCTTTCGTAGCCCAATTTCCACTGCAGGTATTCTGTCAGTCGATATGCAACGTATTGCAGGTAATCGTAAATTCGAAATTGTTGCCCGTACCTTGGAGGCATGCTCGAAAAGCAACGGCATCGCAATTGGGAAACCCTTACCTGCATTGTTCGATTCCGACTCGGTCATAGCTTGAATATTGCCTTGTGTACTCTCTGGACTGTCTGCGTGTAGCATCTACTACCGCAGCCAGAGTGGTAGGATAATGCAACGGGGCATAGACTTGAGCGCCCCGGCGCGTATGCAGTGAGACAGATCAAGGTGTCATATCCTGTGGATGGGCTTGTGACGGGGCAAACGTGACTCAAGTGCTTATATGGTCAGGTGACAGGCTTTGAAAACATACGATAGAGAATCCATATAGTAATAATAGTATTGCGATACATGCTATAGAAAAGCAGACACAAAAATTAAAGTTGTTTTAGGTGTTCGGAGAACATGCCGGCGGGAAATCAGTGGGGGGTACTGGACGTTGAGCCTTGGCGATGTCATACCCCTCTACAAAGTCTTGCGAAGACACAGACTCAAGTCTACACATTCGTTTGATGAGGGGCATCGCTGCATTATAGTCATATGTTGAAGATCAGTGACAATGGCTACATGAAACATAGATTCTTGTCTCCTATCTAATTGGGTAGCCTGGTCTGCTTTCTAGATACGTAACTCGAACTCTGAACTTTGCAGGGAGCGGATAGAGTAGAAGGATGACAAGATGATCGAGCTGCGATAGGAGCTTATGAGACCTGATTTAATCAAGACCGTCCAGTGGCTTGATTCGAGGCGATCGGTAGAGCTATGGATAGAGGGAAGGCGTAGATGAAAATGGTATCATCGCATCGAATTCGAAGGGACCTGAAGTCGGAAGGAGTGGGCCGAGCAAGCGAGTTCATCAATCATGAGCGTGCCTTGTGCAAGCTACGACGACTCGTGAAGGTTGTAAAGAATCATGAGGTCGTTTCATTAAAGATGTCGTGAAAGGACGTGTCTTCTGGGAGGATGAAGAGAAGGAAGCGAGCCAACTTTTGGTGAGAAAGGGTAAGAGTATCATGGAAAGATGTCGCCGAGTGGTGAAAGAGAGGGGTAACTGGGATTTCGTGAGCATTTGAGGGCGGTGTTTGGTGGCTCGTGCTGGTGGCTTAGTTGGCGGACAGAGCTGCTTGTTTCTTGCACCTAGTCCTGAGGTTGCTGGCTTCGGCGCATCTTCTCAGCTTCGAGATTCTCGTAGAGAAGATACAGGGCCTTCTCATTCGCTCCTGCGCTGCCCATGATCGTGAACATTCGCTCGCCTGTCTCGTCATGTGGAGCTTTCGCGATGGAGATCCGGGCCTTCGAGCTCGTCCTGATCTCACTGATCTTACTACCGCCACGGCCAATGATACAACCAACCATATCCGACGGGATGCTGATATTTTGCGTCTGGATCTCTTCACCATCTTCTGTTGTGGTAGGCGGCCCACGATTGGCTGCATCGGAATTGGAACGACGATTATATGAGCTTCCAGTATTGTCACTGAAATCTGCCCCGTTACCCGTACGATTATACGAACGATTGCTGGTGAAAGGGGGAGGTGCTCCAGCAGCGGGACCAGCTACAGGTCCTCCACGACCGGTCTCAGCTCTCACGAGGGGATTGTAGAGGACAGTTCCAGTTCCACGTTGCCAATCATCGACTAAGCACTTCCCGATTTCCCATGTGGCCTTCTGGATACCTTCGGGTGTACCTTGGACCTCTACAATCCGCTCTGTCGACTGTGGTAGCATCTCCTTCTGGGCTACCATGCGGACACCTGAAGCGTCTTGAATCTGCTTGATCTTAAGCCCTTGTCTGCCGATGATTGTGCCCATTTGGTGGTGAGAGATAAGAAGCCGTATAGCTGTGACAAAGGGGTGTTAGCTTCATTTTCCCAGATCAGGGCCATCGAGTATTATGCAGGAGCGGTGAGGCTGGACTTGACGTGTTAGGGGAGTGGTCGAGTTGAGACTTACGATGCGTTCCGTTTGTAGAAATGACTCCACCCATACCCATTTGCGGTGCACCTTCCAGGAGGCCTTTAGCCACGATAGCATATGCTTTGGAGATACCCTCTAAACCTCCAGTGACTGTGAGCACACGGTCATGGACCCCTTGGACAACCTTGCTGACACCGGCTTTGACGCCAGTCTCATCTCGGAGGTCTGCCACGTTCTTGCCTGCCTTGCCGATGATGACGCCAGCTTCTTTCGAGGATACGATGGCACGGAGAGTCAATTGAGATTGAGCATATTCCTCTTCGGTTCTTGGAGCTGGTTCTCCATCGGGACCAAGGCGGTTTTCGTCTCCATTCTCGTTATTCAGGCCAACTCGATTCATGGATTCAGCCAAGCCCGAGGGGTCGGTTTCAGTGCGGGCTTCGGATGCCATGGTGGGAGGGTGATACTTCAGAAAAAGCGAGGCACAAGTCGAAGAGATTTCGGCGGTTCCTATCGAAAGCGAATTTCGAATTTGGCGTGACGAGTTGCCGGTCTTTGACAATGGGGAAAGCTAGCTAGCAATTAGCTACCGTAATTGGCAAGTAACTACTGATTCAACGAGTTGCACAAACAATATGGTGACTTACAGAAGCCCCAAAATTAAGTAGGACTGGCAAGTACAATTTTTAGGGAAGGGTTAAGTTTTCACGAACGCAGCTGCCAGAAAGCGTCAAAGGCAAGAGGTTCTCGGTAAGGTTATGGAGATTGGTGCCAGCACATTGTGGACATGGTACGATTTGGCTAAGTTAAAGACATAAAAGTTTTCGGGTCGAGGCGGTCGCATTTGGGTCGCCCCCGCCAACGGATCCTGGGCTACTCATGCAAGCCACCCCTGCAACTTATCACCTTCTTGGCAATCACTACTGCAGCTCCCCTCCTCCCCTCTTCACAAACATTAAGGTATACCTAAGGTAGTGCTCAATTGATCTTTTCCACCTTGAGGCGACTGGTCTAGCGCTCGCTACGCGTATGCTAAATACGTGGTTGCTCTTCTGTCACATAACGACCTCTACTGATAGCAGATGCGACTTGATCAAGGATCATGTAGTTCTGTGGGGGTTTCCTGAAGTATCAACAAGATCTACGTTGTCACATGATAAAACACTACCTACCAGACTCTTGTTACATTTGAATCTCCCAATAATCTAATTGCTCTGTACATCCTTCTTCCTCTGCTGGTACTGCCCAAGGGCTACTTCTGTGCTTCGAAGACGACTTCATGCTGTCAGCGCCATCTCATATGTACAAGACTACAAGAACTTCGTACCCTTTTGGACTTTCATTTTGTCAAAGATATCATAGCCTTCCACGGCCTCTGACAATGGCATTATTTTGTCAGACATGAATCTAGAGCATCCCTGATTAGCTTGATTATCTTGATGCGGAAATCAGTAGGCTAACCCGAGGAGGTGTTGCTTCTTTTTCAGCATCTCAAGGGCTTCAGGGAAGATAGATCGTACAGGGCATCGACCCATCTGAACACGCAGATTCTTGCCATACGCTTGGTTACCGCTCCTATTGAAAGTCAGCCCCCCAACTCCCTGTGATCTGGCCACTTGACGGATCACACTACCAGGGGATCTATGGCAAATCAGTACTTAGCATCGACCTATACATTGTGGAGTTCACTATGAGTACAAACCTCTGCGTTGTGTACACCAACACTTGATATGATTCCCCACGGCCTCAATATCTTGAAGTGTGAAGTTTAGCCATCTGCACTTTTGCTTAGGAACACATACTAACATCAAAGCCCATCTTCAAGGCCGGGCTCATCCCAACGACCTCTGGCAAGAGAACAAGTCAGGGGCGACACTCACGCTGCCAAAAGAGGGTAAGAGCACATACCGATAACCACATCAGCACCGCGACCATCCGTCAATTCCTTCACCCGTCTGTCAAGGCCTTCTCTGTCCGTCTGAAAATTCCAGGGTTCGCCACCAAGAGATTTGGCCAAGTCAAGCCGCGACTGGATCGAGTCTACTGCAAGGAGGTGCTTTGGCTTGTACTCTTCTGCATTAATGAGACCACAGAGTCCGACGGGTCTGTGTGAAAGCCAAATTAGTCATGTTACGACAAGCAAGCGCTGAATCCTACCCGCAACCGATCAGCACGACCGTAGCCTCGGCAATTTCTTCCTTGGACATTTCCTTGAAAGCATTATAGGCAGCAAAGTATCCCCTGTGATCTGTCAATTTTGGTATTGTCCTACTTTATTGTCCCGGACTGACGTGGGAAATATGTCAGCCATCAGAACCAATGCATTGTCTGCAACGCCTTCGCCAGCCCTCATTACTGTGGAATCGGCCAAGGGAACACGGACCTAGGCATGCCTCAGCAACTCAGTCTTTCACCCGTGTATCATGAGTCTCTTACAAATTCAGCTTGAGCTCCATCAAGGCCAGCGGTACCAAAGAGGGCGCCTTTGGCGCATCGTGAAGAAAAGCCGTGCTTGCAATAAAAGCATTCTCCGCTTGCTTTTGTCAACCAGGAAATTCCAAATAATTCAAACCTTAGGTCGATGACTCGCTGACCATGATATCGTAAATGGCGAAACGACCTGATCCCCTTTCTTGAAATTCTTGACCTCTGATCCGAGCTCTTCGACGGTGCCAGTAAATTCGTGACCCATGATGAAACCTGTGGGACTGGATTGGTGGCCCCTGAAAACGTGGAGCTCGCTACCACAAAGTGCGGAATAAATGACTTTCACGACGATATCTGTCGGCTCCCTAATTCTTGGAATAGGCCTGTCTTCGACGGTCACCTTGTGAGGCTCTTTGAAGATTACTGCTTTCATTGTGTCTTTAGCCATCTTGGTCAATATCCCCTGCGAGTTTGCTTTGCAAATGTGTGTGGCTACAGCTAAAGATGTCAGAGTGAATCAATTTCAATTTGGGTAGACTCCTGGAATACTATCGAGGGTACGATCTTGACGGCATTTGCCTATGAAGTAACCGTTTGCTCGGTGCACCGTCACAGACCTACCCCCGCATTTTCAACCCCGCGATCTAGCCACCGGAGACCCACCCGCTTTAAAAGACCCATCATAATGGGCAGGTAGCAAAGCCTCGAGCGCCTCTGCTCAGTCGTCACAGCTCCAGCAGAAGAACTAAAGGAGGAATGAGTCTGACGCCGGGTTTACAACATGATGAATAGATCGCCTATCAATGCAATTTGGCCCTATTCGCTTTCCAAAACACCATGCTCGAGCATTTCCTCCCTGTCATAAACGCCATGATACGCTAAGTGCCAGAACTACCTTCGCATGCTCGCCATCGATGTGTCATTGTGACCGTTCCAATTCTCCTGGCTCTTTAAGGATCCCTATCCCATTTCCTCCGTCCATTTCCCTCCTTTTCTCCAACTAATACACAGTGCACAACAACTCCGCCTCCAGAATGTATTTCCCTTCCTTGTATTTCTCACTCTGTTCATACGCCTTATCATACTTCCATCCCACCGTCTCCTTGCATTGCTTGCACGTAATATCTCTTACGATATGCCGTCCCGTAGTCATATTGCGCTCAGTAGCCTCGCCTTGTGCGGTATTCACGACAGCGTTGAAGAGATAGGCTTTGCCGTGCTGGCCGCGGAAATTCTATACGCAAGACAGACAGTGTAAGCATTATAGATCCAAATAGGCAGAATAGTGAAGTCCAGAGAAACACAGGAGCTGACTGATGGCAGTCTCTACTTTTCAAGATGTACGTACACGAGAGATGATGGCATCGTGAGAGGCAAGATGGGTCTTGCAGTGCTTGCAACCGAAAATCTTATCGGAATTCAGGTAGGTATTGTAGATGAGCCCCATCCTGGCCGCTTGATGCTTGCAGAACAGGAGGTCGGATGGTGCTCCCTTTCGCTTTGAGAAAAGATCTGGCTGAGAGAGCCGCTCTCAATCGCCCCAGTTGTCTTTTTTAGTGCTGTGGTAGCGATCGGTTCGCCACTTCTCCGCTGGCTTCTTTGCTAGTTAGAGCAAAATAGAGCTGGTTGAGCGGGCGGAGTTCCTGTTCCGGAGAATATGGTACGATTTGATCTACTCTAATCCAAGACGCTGAGCAATAGCTCCTTGTGGTGACCTTGGGCCCTAGGTTCGTGGTTCGGTGGGCAAGCAGAGTATTTCTGGAGTGTTGGTGCTTCGTGTGTTTGGAATTTTATCTGATGGCTTTTCTAAGATGGTTTACTAGACCTTCCTTTGGTGGTAAGTGACTGTACGAATAGCAACTGCTGACTTCGATCGAGTGAATTACCGCGTCATGTGGTTACGGTAAGGTACTAGGGGAAGGAGTCTGAGGCTAGTTTATGCATGTTTTATGCAATTTACTAGCGCGATTCTTGGACGAGGCTATGGATTTGCTCATTGCTCAATAAGGGGCCATGGATGAGCTAGTGTAAATTCTGAGCTGCCATTTCATTTGAAGAACCTAGTCATCGCTGGTTGAGTGAGCCTTTATGATCAGCCCAGAATGAACAGCAATCTACGTGACCCCAGTGTTCGGTCCACCATTCCCCAAAGCTATCCTCTACCTGAACATCCACTTTAGCAACTCGCTCATCCCTTTTGATACCACAAAGAAAGCAGCATTTTGAAGCAGCCACAGCTCCTTCACTGGGTCTCATCACGCGAATCGGTATAGTCTCAGTGATGTCCGGTACATTGATTTGGAGCTTTGCGGTGGTAACGGCTGACCGTAGCCCACCCACTTGCTGCTTCCAGGCATGCACGGCTTCGGCGGCTTCAGCATCTTCTCGACGACTCTCGGTCTTGTCCAGTCCAGCAAGCTTCATGCCGCCTATTTTGCCGCCTGCTGGCCCGATCCTCATGCTTTGTGATAGTATAGTATCGCGTTTCCAACGTAATTTGCGTCCTGCGATAATTCGAGCTCCGGCTCTTGCCGTGCTCAATGCATCTTTTATTTGATAGATGCTTGCCTGATCAGGTCCATTCGAGTGATCCGGTGAGTCAAAACCAGACGATACAACCATCTTCACATCTGCAGCTAAAGAATGAAACACTATTGCAACTAAAGGGAGCAACACGGAAGGTGGGGGTACATTTGAAGGTGGTGGCCCAGCATCTGCTAATTTTGCCATTTTGTGGCTGATCCGGGGCTCCACGGATCCTCCCAACGCGAGTGGCTTTGCAGGAACAATGGGACATTGCGAAGGCTCAGGCCAATCCTCAGAGTCTATTTCATCAATTGCTGCAGTATTTGGGGATGCATTGGAGGGGACCACAGGGCTCTGATAGACAGCCTTGGATGTATCATTCAAATCTTTTTCCAAGTTTGGTACAGGAGCTACGTGCTCTTCTTGTCTCATATCAATCTGATCAGCATCGAAGAACACAGTGTGACCCTGGAAGGCGCCCCACTCATCCTCTTTATCTAGGGGTATAGCAGTGGCCGCTGAAGTACCATCGACGAGACTTTCCTTCCTTCCCGGATCCTCGAAGTCTCCAAATTCATCCTCTTCGACTTCTTTCGTGTCTGCTAGATGGAAGGCCGGGTCCAAGTGCTGTCGGCTCTCCTTCGGACTCGCAAACTCTTTTACTAAATCCAAAGACATGACTTGAAATCCATCATTCGATGTCTCTACGAGAGCGCAGACAAGAGAGGGTAGATCGGCGACAATGCAGTGAACAGCTAATCTAGATTCAGCATGGCAGCATGTCCATTCCAGATCCTTGCGCTCATAGACATCAGAGATAAATCATGTTGATCGGTGAAGGAACCGAAGATTGAAAGGCCCACCCGGCTTTTCTTCGGGCTGATCTCACGTGTGACGATTTGGAGGGTCGAGGGGTCCAATGTTTACGATTAGCCCGATAATTCTACAGCTGCAAATGTTGTCTGTTGGCGAATAAGCAGTATTCTGCGTCATGCTGGAATGCGATCCATCTCTGAGACGAGGTGCGCTCTATGCTTTACACTACGGGACGAGAAGCTGACTTGCATGAAGGGCTCGATGGGAGGCGACTCTTGCCAACCGTTCTGGTCTCTCGGACCTTAGAAAAGCGATCAAAGACAGCAATAAACAGAATCCATGCCTCAACGGGCTTCGATCCATTTGCTGGAAGGTGAGAAATTCTCGTCAAGCGTCAATTGAATACTAGACAACTGACGATGTATCGAGTACAGGTCTTCCTTCTATTCAAGACCTTGGACAAGCCCGCGTGGGTGAAAACGCTTCATGACTCAAGGAGTGCTTATACTTCGCTACGAGAGCACTTTTTGAAGAACCTCGAAAATCCTGACGATCTGTCAGCTGAAGACCCTTTGACAGACACCGAGACAGTAAGCTCAGCAAGTACGGGGTTCGAGCCTCAGAAATGCCTGAGAAAAATTACTAAATGTTAGTAGTCTCCTTGGAATACTCTGCGCCAAGATGAAGAGCTACGAGCAGAGATCTTCCAAGATGTCGAGCGATGCATGCCAGAAAATCTATACTTCCGCGAACCCCCAACCCAAAACATGCTGCTCGATATTCTGTTCATATACTGCAAACTCAACAAAGATATCGGCTACCGACAAGGCATGCACGAGGTCCTCGCACCCATCGTCTGGGTTGTTTCGCGGGATGCGATCGATCCTAGGACTCTCGGCGATCAGCGGGCGGTCCTGGATGATGCGATGGTTTTGAACCTCGATCAGAACTACGTTGAGCACGATGCTTTCACTCTTTTTGGAGCCATTATGCAGACTGTCAAGTCATTCTACGAGACAGGCAGCGTCAACGAGCCAACAACATCAGGACTACTCAACAATTCCCCTATTGTAGAACGAAGTAAACGCATCCATGAGAAGTATCTGCACCATGCAGATCCCGAGCTTGCCGAGCATATGACCGCGATAGAGATTCTTCCGCAGATCTTCCTGATCAGGTGGGTTCGACTCCTCTTCGGACGCGAATTCCCTTTCGAGGATGTACTGGCTCTCTGGGACATCCTGTTCGCCGAAGACCCTGGACTAGAATTGGTAGATTTGGTATCCGTGAGTATGCTTTTGCGCATACGGTGGCAGCGTAAGGTTTGGGACCACAGCCTTCAAAATCGGTCTACTGATGATGGCATTAGTACTCGAAGCAGACTACTCCGCCGCTTTGACGTTGCTGTTGCGATATCCTGTACCTTTGCCTCCACATGGGCCACCAACCTTCGTTAGCGATGCTTTATATCTGCGTGATAATCTACTACTTGATGGCGGTGACCACATCATCTCCAAGTATTCCAGAAGGGCGCCAGAGACCACGGTGACCCGAAAATTGCCCAAAAAAGTAAAGCGAGCGAGGACAGCAGAGCAGGCAGCCGCACAAAAGGCAATATCACCTAGGCTAACACCTGCCAGGATATTCCAAGATCAAGGGGGAATCGAAGGCATCATTCATGAAGCAGCTAAAGGTGTTTACAGTCAGGGCGAGAAATGGGGCGTGGGCAAAGCTCTGCGTGGTGCCGTCCAAGGTCTCCAAGCGGCCAACACCTCACCAAGACTGCAGCACAAATCGCGGTGGTCGCTCGACACCGGCAAAATGATCACTGACAAGCCAATGGATATGATCGCAAAGATTGAAGCGCTCGAAGCGCGCAACATGTCACTGGCAAAACTTCTTGAGAGTTCCGTGAACGAACTCTGGATACAACAGAAGGATATTCATCAAAAAGATGAAGCGGCTGCCGAGGCGTTGAGTGTTTCCATAGCAAAACTACAATTTGTGCAGGTTTATCTGGACAATTCTGCGATGCCATTACCGACCGAGAGCTCACCTGCAGACGGAGCTGAAGCCAACCCAACACTCACGGCTCCTACTACTTTACTGCACTCACCTCAGACAGACGAAGCAATAGAGCCGAATTCATCGACTAGCGATAGCAGAGAGCCCTCGGCTCACCCTGTCCCAGGCTCAGCCACTATACCTTCGCTACCATCACCATCTACTCCCAAGATTAGTAGCCCCCCGAATGCTTCCAACCCTAAGCAATCCAGTCTATCTCGACCAACTTTGGCGCAATCTCCCTTTTCGTGGATGCTCGGCGAAGAGCAGCCCAAGTCTAGCTTTGTTTCCAACTCGCCCTCTAGACCAGACAGCCGCGATTTCAAAGGAAAGAGCAATCTTTTCGGGGAGTCGGCAAGAGAGGACAATACAAACCGGATTTCGTCGAATTCGAAAGCTAACGGTGAGATGAGTGCAGAGGATGGAGATGTGTTTACGATGGGAACCTTAAGAGATCGGCTTGGGCATTGACTGTTTACAGAGCCTTACCACGGACCCCTTGCGAATAGCTCATAGTATTCGGTGTAGAACCAAGAGTGTGAAAATCATGTCTCTCGTACAGGACGAGAAAATGCTTAAGCATTGGACTTGCCCTCACACTCGTAGGTCTGTCCACCTAGATATCTCGCCTATTGGGTGTCTGTTTTCTTCTGCAAGGTTCCAACGTTCGCAATTTGCTACTCTTTCCAATCGAGGTTGTATTGCATCACAAATAAGGTGCTCACCAGCGAGGCTTCGCATGCTTCTCGAAGACTTTTTCCTATCATTCATTTTCGGACATATCTCCAGCAGAAGTGGCAGCAAAGATGACATTTGCTGATCAGCGATGTTATTGGAACCTAAGAACTGACTGCATAAGGTTCTATCTAAGAGGGAAAAATCCCTTGCTAATATACATAAAGGCTATGTGTGTTACAAGGGTATGTGATATAGCGGGTAAGCTATATCTGTGATACCAGGAAGCATATGACTGAAAGGCATGTGTGATACTAGGAAAGGTGCAGATGATTGGCTCTAATAGATGTCCTGCAGGCGGGGCTACCCTCTAGCGTGGGAGACTTATGCGAACGGGCATGCAATTGGATTTCTTGCATAATCTGCTTCAACAAGGGCCAATCGCAAATTAAGCCGCTAACAAGTCCACACGAACTTCTAGCGAGGACCCCCGATAAGGATGACAGAAGGAGCCAAGTCGTCAGCTGAAGACAGGTATTCAAGGCATTCGCTCCGCAACCGATATAGTCCTATCTTGTTTTATCAGACCCTTGGACATTTGACAGCGGGCAAACGTAGAAAGGAAAAAATCTTGATGTTGACCTTGACCTAATTGACCTTCCTCGCTGGCAAGGGTGGATGTTTTCGTGTCTGGAAGGAGACATCCAAACTCGCATACCTTATTGTGTGAACACAATGACCAAGCTTGAAGGCACAAATAGAGTATCAAATGAACTACGTCTGACTGCGGAGTAAGAATGGAAGGATGTGGCTCAAAGTGTCTAATCTAAAAAGGGTGTAGCCGCAAACACAACTGGAGACCAGTGAGATAAGTCGGACTCCACACGCTGCCACCGCTGCTGCTTTCGTTCGTGGCACACAACGAATAAAAAAGTGTGGGAATGCGGAAGCGTGGACGAAATACGGTACTACTGGCGAATGGGCGCTAGGCTGGTTTTTCTGGAGAGTCTGGTGAGTCTGGCAGCAGCTGATCCCTGCTTAGAAACTACGAGACTACGAGTAGATCGGACCGAGAAGTACGGTTCACTCCGCGATGCCAATCATTTACTGCATTGTCCATCTCCATTTCCATTTCTGCCAACCACATCAACCATCAGCAAGGCACTTGCATCAGGTACAAATCCCCCCACTTTCATCTACTGAACTGAACCTCGTCTTCTAACATCAAACTTCATCAGCAAATACCCAGACTTTCGAATCATCGCTCAAAATCACCATCTCGCTTCCCACTCAGCTCGCCTCTTACACGTCGATCTTCGGCCAAGCTGTCATCACCCATCGTCAATAAGCAAGTCTTATTGTCAATACCTCAACACTTGTATCTTGTGAGTACCTCCAACTATACTTACACCAACACTCGATCAACGCGACACCAAATATCATCATCATATCGCCATATTTCACCAGATAACATCATTCATAAGCTGACTCATACGCGCCATCCATATAGCACCCACAGAAGATACAGTCATCAACTTGAACAACATGGCTCCTACCAGTGCTGCCAACTCTAGCATCGCTTTGGCTTTCGCTGGAATGACGGAGTCTGTTGACATCCCAAAGCCCCGTGACGACTTCTGGGCAGGCAAGGACAGCTTCGCTGCAGTGGCCGCGAGATCCCTTCCGGTCCGGAAGCCTACCGGTGGTCTTCCAACCCCTCCCAACTCAATCTCTCCATCTCTTCCTCCTCAGGCCTACAAAGGTCGCGCCTCTACTGGACCTCTTACACCTCCGGCACCCGTCCAAGTCGACTCGGACATCGACCTTGAAGATGCTGTTGAGCACGCCAAAGCTCAGGACTCCCCCCAACGCGGCCTTACTGCTCGCGGCTTGAGCAATTTGGCAGACCTCGACTCCGTGGGTGTCATTACCCCAGGTCTTCTCGCCAAGCATCACCTTCCCGATGTCCTTTTGGAAAACGGTCCCCTCGCCATCCGTCACGTTATGGGCTACCTGACTACCACCGTCCCCGGATTCTCTGGTATCCCACCTGCGAAGGCGAGAAGACTGGTAGTGGGAGCTTTGGAAGGTCGTGGTAGTGACGGCCAGCAAGGAGGAATCGATGGGGATGTGATCTTCGAGAAGGTCGGTTGGGGACGATGGGATGCTAGGAGAAGGGGACAACCAACGCGGGAAGCACGGGATGCTACGCACCATCACATACCCCAAGGTAGCTTGAGGATTCCAATCTCCAGCACCCGGCAAGACCGTACCCAGTTGGCCACCTCCCACGATTCGAGACACTATGACACTCCAATGGAAGACTTGCTAGAGGACGATGCCGATAAGATGTCTCTCGACGAGACCGACACTTGCAATTCAGAGGATCTTCCCAATGACAAGCACGCTTTAGAAGATCTCGACATGACGGACGAAGAAGACTGGTCGAGTATAGGCGCCGCTGCCTTGCGGCAAGGCTCTTCCTTTCCTCTCACAGGCGGCTTCATACCTAGATACCAGCACTTTCACTCTCATCCCAACCCACGGCCCATTCGTGGTAGAGGAGTAGGTGGCAGACCGCCCGCAACGACGGCAAAATCGATGCCAAGTACGAAAACTATAATGTATAATATGAAAGGCCAGCAACGACAGGCAGCCCAGGCCCTCATGGGCTTCTCACCGCTCCCTGAAAACGGCTTTGAAGGTGATGCCCAGGACAGGGAGGCTGTGGAGGCTTTGTTGAAGCTAAGCTCGGTTTGAGCGATTTTGAAGGCGTTTTTGGTTATCTGCATAGAGGACATCAACATCCACACTTGGGGGCACTCGGAAACGGAACGGTGATGACGCGGACTTTGAGCACGCACGATTGTCAAATACGTCGGTGTCGTTTCAGCTCGGTCGGTCAATTTGGGAGATGGCCTCTTGGTTCCAATCCTGTCTATGGTTCTTTTGGGTTTCAACCATATGCCTTATAATGCATTTTCTCTCCCTTGTCCTTTCTCTTATATCGCGATCCGGCAAATACCCCACGACTATGTTCATCTCTACTCCGTTGTCACTTGACTGATTTACCTCACATTCGTCATTCCCGCCAGGCCTGGGCACATAGGATACTTGTATATAGTTTCACCAAGCATTTACTCGAGGGATGTACTCCCTCTGAGACTTACAGTCGTTCAAATTTGTGTAGTATGGTTTCCTCGTCAATCCCGCGTCAGCGAGGCAGATCGATCAAGAAGCAAATTTTCAAGTGGCACATCTTAGGAATACCACCATGGCTAGCTCAGATGTTCTTCATTGATGGACAACACCCCATAACTCATCTCACACGCAAAGCTTCTACTTCCGTCAATAAATCTCTCTCAATCCACAAAAACCAAACTCCTTGTCGCTCACATCACCCTTTGGACGTTGCACAGATCACATTCTATGTCTCTATACAAGAAGTGAAGTCGGAGATTGTACACTACGTATACTATTAAACTTGGGGTAAGATCTGCAGGGTTAGGATAAGTAGCTTCCATAAGTATATTTGTCACTGTAAGAGGGGTGAGACTGGACCAACGTATTCTTTGGAAGAATGGAAATGAGTGGGCGTACTTTGGGATGGATATGGATAGGCGATCTTTCAGGTGCTTGAAAAACGATGCTGCTCGTTGTAGTCATTGTTGGGCGTGACGTCCAACGTGTTGTATAACAATCCGCAGTATCAATAGGACAAAAATTACGTTGGCCATTAAGGTAAGTCTCTACATCTGCCATCGATTATGACTGAGCGCCATGTCAATTCTCTCACAAAGTCGTCTCTTTCCAACCCTCAGCCCCCCCAAGGATCTCATTTGCACGACAAAGTAAATTGTTCACCACCCAAACCCTTCCTCGAAGAAATCAATATTCCTCGTCGTCTGCCTTCTCCTTGCCGCGCAACGGACGTCGTCGCCGAGCCCACCAGGCCCACAAACACTCACGGCCATAGCACCAACCTGATCCCTCGACTCCATCTCCACAAGCGCATCCACATTGGGTTTCCCTGGAAACATCTGCACGGTACTGCTCGGACTATGAATTTCCTTGCTACTCCGCGGCCTTGTCACAAAGAGTTGAATCCTAAGCACATCCCGCCTCTTTGGCATGGCGAGGATCATTGTCATCCACGGTCTAATCCACTCCAGATGCTCTGGAGATTGTATCACCCAAATCAGGACGATACGGCGAACAGCGGAGGTGCCGGAGGCGTAGGAAGCAATGAGGTCCCGTACAAAGGGGATTTGATGCATTATTCCTACGCCGCCAGCGAAGAGCATGACGGTACCGTAGGATTGGAGATTTTGGGTCCCGCCGTAGGGTCCCTCTATGAGGGCGGAGAGGGTGACGCGGCCGTTATTTGAGGATAACGCGCGGCGGTAGAGACGTTCTGTGAAGCCGCCGCGACGGCGGATGACCAAAGAGATAGAGGTCTGCGGGAGGGCAAGGATATCGGTGGTTTGGGGAATGGAGTCGGTGTAACCTTTTTCGGGGTCGGGATGACGGTAGGATTGGGGAATGGCTTCGGACCAGGCGACAGAGAAGGGGTGCGAGGTCCACAGACCGACTGAGGGCATAGTGAGAAAGATGTGTTGGCCTGGGAAGAATTTCCAGGGTCGAGCGAGGAGGAAGGTGACGCGGAGAGCGTCGCCAGGGAGGGCTTCGACGTGAGCCTGGGTGCCGTTTCGACCGACATTACGGTAGAGCAGAGAGGCAAGGCGGATGAAGCGCTGATTGAAGTCAATCTGATAATATGATGATGTGGTGGACAGGCTTTGGGTTTAACCTACCTCGATCACCCAGATTGAGATCACGGCTTTAATGTAATTATGCTGCGTTGGGCTATGTTGATCAAGATGGATCCATAGCGCAGCCAAGATCAAAGAAACCAAAGCAATGTGGATGTGTAAGAATGTTTCGTAAAAGGCATGCCGGAAGGTAGTCCAGGAGGTCAGAATGATCGCAACCAGTGACGAAAGAGCCTATTGGCCGTCAAGACGATACACATAGAACATGGATCATGGGAGAACTTACCACAACGCCAAAAATGATGAAGTGGGCTTCTTTCTCTTTCAGAGTCGCTGAGAAAATTACGATTCCAGGCGTCTTCGCCTTTTCATGCATCTGTTGTCCCACAACGATGGACATGATTTCAGCCACCCCATGGCTGACTGCCAGAGCAACAACGATGCGCCCAAACCAGCGATGCATGAGATTGAAATTATCATATGAAATGTTGAGTAGTCCGATAAGAGGATTGTTCCGCCCAGCCAGCACAACCAATGGGATCATGTTGACTACCGCGAGGGTTCCTGCCCGATTCCCGAGATGCTGTAGCAGGGTCATTATAGGGCCATGCCATTCGATACCATAAGCCCACAGGACAGCCTCCATCGTAAAGATTCCGGCGAGCAGAAATGCCTGAAACCGGCCAGGTAAGATTCCCATCTCTATAGGGCCTATTCGCATCTGTTTGCTGTGGCGTCGGGTGAACAATGGTGCGTAAAGAAGGTGCTGCTTGAAGCAACCATACATGGTATTGGGAAGCTTGAAGTATTTCTGTCTATCATTGTTGAGACACGTCAGAGTGCGGAGATACTGGACAGAATGGACAATGTTTCCATATATGGCAATGCTGACCACAACGGTGCCAAGGACGATAAGGATGCAATAGGAGAAAAGTAGATTATTCGACGCAATCGCGGCTTGCACCGCCGGAGAATTGACTGGAGCACCCATGAGGCTGTTCAGAAGATACCGGGCACACAAAGAGATCGCAGATCTCAGTCTCTGGTGTGCAATTGGGTCTTCAGGACGCAAGTCGAAGTAGACAGTACCAAGAGGAAGCGTCAGTTTCCCAGATGGTAGATTTGTTGAGCCAGCAACAACGAACGAAGGTGCAATGTACAGATGATAAATAGCTGGCAGTTCTGATGTTGAAAGAGAGTGGAATCAAGATGACATGAAGTCCTATGGTGATGTGGGTGTACAGGACTTCGTTCACCGAGAAGAGAGATTATTGGATGAAAGAGCGCAAGATTCGTACTCTTGATGGTCCAGCCCAAATGCGAGACATCGGATTATGTGTATAGGTAGACGCAGTGAAACCATGGCTTGCCTGGGCGTCTGTATGGAATGTGTAAAGGTCTCACAAGCACTGCTTGCTTCGGAACATTGAACACGGGGTGGTCTAAGAGACATTGTCTATTTCTTGTACAGGTGAAGTGAGACGGCCGAGAGGCAGGGGACGACGAAGGGGTTCTCGACTTCATTATGGTGGTGTGTAGAAGTGCTCGAAGTGCTCAAAGTGCTCGCTTCAATCTGCCTACCTCGAGGAAGTATGCGAGGTATGCTTTCTGAAGGGTTGTTTTGAAGATGTCCTAGGCTCGGCAGGGCAAGGTCGAGTTAAGGGGAAGGTCGAGACGGCCCTAGCGACCCTCGGGGGGCTCGTCTAAGCCAAGTGGATCAACCTCTAGGGCACTCTAGGGCACCTTGATCCCTTCGCGCGCCCTCTGACCGCGCTAAATGCTCCAAGCGGCTCAGAACTTCAGAAGCATCAAATCTCTGGGTCACTGGTGAAACGATAGCCACACCGATACCTTGCCCCTAAGCTCAATACTCAACAGTACTCGTCACTCGACAACAGTTGCGATAGGGTCAATCTTGGCCATGATCTCTGCTGAACCGCAACTTTCTACTTGAAAGGTCGACCTTGCGACGCTTTAGTATGCAAGGAGTAATGGCTAAGGTCGTCAGGCCAATTAAATTTCCACCGTATATATTATGACATAGAAATCTACGTCTCACCATGTCTCGATCTTTTACATGTCTCACATGCAATGAAACGCCACATTCGACAGGGGGCTTACAGTGCACTCAATTCGTCCTCCAAGTCCATTGTATCGATGTCCAGTTTGTGGTGCTTCGCCAGCAGCTTTTTGCCTATTCTAGAAAACTTGGAAGCTTGCGCATTGCGGGAGACATGCTCCCTCCTTTTCTTTGCACCATAACTCCTGTTCGGAATCTCACCCAAGATCGTAGTCACCAACGGTTGTTCCTGCGAGGGGTCTGGTGTTGAGAGTTCATCGAAGTCGTTGTCAATGTATACATCTTGCAATGGTTCTAGCGAGTAGGTTCTCTTCTGCGATCGTTCGTAGATGTTCTTATAATGTACCTCGCCATAGTTGCTAGGTTTGGCGTTAATGTGCACACACAAAGCAGCCACTTCACCACCTGCTGGTCTGCCTGTGTCATTAGACGACCTTTGGTGCATAGCCGAAGGCGACCATTCTGACAGAAGAAGTAATTTCTTCTCGTGACTTGACCCAGACATTTCAGCAGTCTCGCTTTTATCTCTGAAATCTAGTAGTGCCGAGTCGCGTGCTTTCTGCAGAGCTACGGCTGGAGTTTTGGCAATCCATTCACAGATACCCTCTTCCCATCGATACCCGATTCTACTATGGCTAGAATCACGAGCTGGTGTCTTTTCAATGGCAGGCTTGTTTGGACTAACGATCACATTGTTGAGGGCCAACTCCACTTCTAAAGCCCAATCCAGGTGCTCTGGCTGGCTGGTATCTTCCGAGAATCCAAATGCCGTGGTAAGAGCGATTTTGCCACAAATCTTTCGAAATGCGTTATCTTGAATATTAGCGCTGGCAACAATCAGAAGATTACTAACCATTAGCCGGAGAAACTCGAATGCACCACGCGATCTTGCTCGTGCGCAGCATTGTGCAATTGTACTGAGGAATAGGCCAGCCCGGTCGATGGACTCATTACTGAATGCAAAAGCTGACAGAGCTTTGAGGTTTTCATGATCACTCTGTGCAAGAGATCTTCTGGGGCCCAATGACGCTAAGTCGGCTGCCACTAAAGAGAGACCGAGCCACTCGCAAAATTGATCTTCAGCCTCATGGGGATGCATGCTACAGGATCCAAGCTCAAGGCGCTTCCAGTTCTCCAAGGTTAAGTCCTGTAAAACGGGGGCGCGGCTAGTCGTGAGGCTGTGTGGAGCCAGCGCCGGCTCTGAGAGATTGAGGACATTAATTGCGGATAAGACAGTCAGAACATTTGAAATCGCTGAGCACGGGCTACTATCAAAGTCAAGACACGTGGAGCTTGCGCTAGTTATGGTCACACCTCCAGCACCAATGCTTCGCAAGTCCTGACTTGATATGTCAGATCTGAGCTTCGGGCGACGAGAACCATTACGGGCAAGCAATCGTAGTGTATGAACATTTAGAAATGCTCCACGTCTAGAATCCTGGTATAACTTCGAAATCGTCGTTCGGAGCAAAGAGGAGGCTGCTTGAGCATGATCGTCTCCTTGTGTAATTGACTGGATTACCCCATTCCAGCAATCTACCATAGCCTTGCTACCAGCCCAATCCAGAGGAAGGACATCCCTTTCCAGCATAGCAGCGGTTTGACGATACAAGAAAGCACATCTTCGAGTCCGAATTGCAAAATCATTGAGGCTAGCAAAAGCGACTTTCCCGAAATCTAACGGTCGCGTGGTGCTATCGTCTGAGGCTGCGTTTTCGGTACCTGCTGATGCAGATACCATTGACTCAAGTACGCGTTGTGCTTCATCGTACGCGCGGAGCCGTAGGCAAAGAGCCACAATTTGGCGAACCACTGTAGTTTCCAGAAGCCCTTCTTCAATAGCTGCCCCAACCATGTCGAGTCCATGTGCTCTGACGATTTCTCTGAGTGGTTTCCATCCTCCATACGGTACTGGTCCGATTGTCTCGAGATCATTGTAGACTGCGCAAGAAATGTCAAGATCGTTGTCTGGATCATCTATGCGGGCGAAGACTTCTTCCTCAGCAATATACCTTGGTACTTGCCTCAAGCAAGTCGAAAAGAGAGAACGAGATCCCGAGGCGGAGCACGGGCTGTTAGAAGCAGTAGCCAGCAATAATGCTTCTAGGCCCTTATAAATCCCGTCGATAAGCTTTCCGCTACTCGATCTCGCCATACTCTTGAAGGTACGCCATCGTCCCTCCAGTTGAGCTCGCGAGCCAGGCGCAAGCGTGGTTGGCGGTCTGGGTAACAATATATTCGCCGAGGCTATCGAGAAGTTCGGTGGTAGCCCTATCACGGCGTCCTTTGGCGGACGGGAAAATCGAGCTCCATCTTCATTGTCGTCGTCCTTCTCTTCAGGGCCCAGTCTTCTTGTTCTCGAGGAATATGTTCGCCTTATTCTTTTGCACGGGCGCGGACTGCAGTCCCACTCAGTACATTGTATCTTGCCTGTAGAAACCGAGGAGTCGAGCTGTTGGGAAGATGTGCCAGAAGTATGGGTACCACTCCGGCTTGAAGTCTTCCAGCTACCTCGACCGCCCTCGTTCAGATCTAAACTTGTTTGTCTTTCCTTCCTCAAGAGAGCGATCTTGGAGGACAAAGGGCGTAGGAGTCGATGGCATCGAGCCGAAGTCCAATGGGCTTTCGCGCCTGCAGCGAAGGTTTCAGGGTTGTGTTCTTGGCTTTGTCGATGATGTGGCTCAAAAGTATAGTCTAGTCTTTTTACGCCATTTTGGTAGTCAAGCATGTCCTCTTACACGTTGCTGGGGACTGCTTAGTGTTCCGGACTCACAGAGTCGGGAAAGAATTGACCGTTGTTGAGCAAATGTAGGGAGAGCAATGCGAATGAAGCTATGTAATTATGCAAAAAGGAGAATAGGATCGTGAAGCAAAGATACATTGTGAGCACACAGCGCAGAATGTCGGCCTTGTTTACTGAGATCGGAATAACTATTCTCCGATAAACATCCGCTAACCCAGATAGTTCTAGATCACCTTAGCTTGGATGCCATCGAAGCCATCTTCCTGATCAGTTCTGATCCCAGTGTCTTCGGAGCGTACATATGATGATACTGAACAAGAGCTCTAACATCTGTGAGGCTGCTTAAGTATATGCTGTGTTAGAGTCAATGGGCTTTGTAGCGAGTAAATTGTTTGCGAAGCTACGTCTGTGCCTATGGCAAAAGCCTCCTGGTGTCAGCCATCTCCTTTCACTCCGGAAAAATCTAGCCGGGCGTCCTATTCTGCTCAAGGCATTATTGAAATGAAGCTAGGGAGTGAAGCTTGGCTCTTGACTTCTATGCTACTGAGTAAATGAACGATTTCCCGCTCAGCTTGTCCCAGGCTCAAGCAAAATCTGATAAGCATCGTTTCAATGGAGTCTCAAGGGTTTCGTCTCTCAATGTAGGGCAATCCTTCCAGAAGTCTCTTGCTCTGTTCAATGGCATTGACTATATCCTGTTCACCTATGGTTCTCTTGCAAGTTTACGAGTAGATCCTGTGTGTTGTGATGCACCATGAGTTTGACACTTATCTTGGGCTATACTTCAGGTTGCCGCCAAATCGAAACGATCGGCACACATGCTAGTGAATGTCTGCAGACCAAGTGCGATGGCTTACACTGCAGTGCCAGTCTGAAGCACACTTTTTTTTACAGCCTGGTGCCTTTCTAAAATTACGCATAGTGAGGCAAAGTGGTCTGGCATACTCGAGAGGTGCCAAATTTGTACGTCTAGTTTTTCATAGAAATTTAGTCTGCTCTCATCAAATACTTAATACTAGCATTTGTTGCTTTTGCGGAAGTCATATGATTCCAGCAGTCTCAAATTCCATCGTCATTTTTCACAAAAGAAAAGTCGTATATCAAATGCCTTGTAGCCCGTGTCTTGCTTCCCAAGGACCCTTAGTCCTTGCGCCGAGCCAGCTCGAAGCAAGATTCCTCCTGGGCAGGACGATCAGTCTTTATGTTAGCCGGCGAACCGGCTTCAGTGCGTTCGTCGACATCGTAGAGGCTGTCGTACGGAAAGCCAACTAATACGCAGACATACCCTTCCAGAATTACTTACTAGTATCTAATTCCCCATTCTCACAGGATTCACACAGAATGGACTCCAAATCCCTTGAATCGAATCGAAACAAATGAGCTCTAGCAGATATTCGAAGTAGTTTCAAGCTCTACTTACCGTTCCGTCTATCACATCCTACTCAGCCTCCCAATATCGCAAGAACTATTACGGGCGTCCGCGGGCCAACCGTCACTTTACGAAGACGCAGGCAAAAGAGGGTCTTGACAGATCAATCATCTAGAGATATCATAGCGAGTATCGAAGTGGAGAAAAAGAATCAAAGTGCCACCACATGCGGTATCACCGCCAAAATCCCTGACCATGGAGCACAAACGCTAGGATCCTGTAAACCACAACTTCAACCCTCCAATACAGGAGCAAGAGCGACGGCGAGGGTTCTGCGGGATTCTTCTGGCTGGCTTTATTGATAGCCTTCTAACCAGCAACGTGCTCCTGAGCAATCTCCACAACCAAGGGATATCCTGGGCAGAAGCCGAAAACTTGTTCATCGCCCACACCGAAAACGACGCTTTCATCCGCTCAACCTGCTCGAACTTCCACTGCGCAGCATCTCAGGAGCTCCCGTTGATCTGGTCAACAATCTTTCATTGAAAGCCTGAGCTTGACGGTGCTCTCTGCCATATTTGATTGGCAGTCATCGTGGGAGCTTACTACGAAGATCAGATATATGCACGATTAGGGCTATTTACCTCCTCTGAGGTTGTCATGGAACCTTGACCATTTCCTAGGCTCAATGTGATTTTAGATGCTGATATGTTGCGGGCCCAGGGTTGGTATGAACAGGGCAGATAGGTTCAGAACACATGATTGATTACATATTGTGAAATTGAATGATAGCTCACAAAAGCTAAAACACAAGAAGTCATATTGGTTTTAGGGGATATCCTTCTTTGGGCTGCCTTCGAGCTCTTCACAGCTTTGAAAGATCTTAAAAAGGCAATCCATTCTGCTCCGAAAAGGAGATGAAACCGGCAGAGGAGGCTTTCGCGGTCCTCAAAGGATATTAATGGGTAATGCAAAGATGTATGTTTCTTCTCGCCTCCCCAAGTTGATGGTGGGTATAGGCAAGCAATTCTTAATATCCACCACCTTTCTCTGTGAAAGGAATGAAAATACGATGACAGCTCCGCATATAATGTATGCCAGGGGCGTGAAGACAATTTCATGATGTTTATCTGCATTTAAAGACTACCTCATACTCCGAGGAAGCGCAATCATCAGCTTGGTGTCTCGCTCCACACCCCCAGATCATAATCCAATGCCCGATAGTAATTCAGCAAATCAGCCGACGTAGTCGCATTCATAACTTTCTTGCTCGCGAGATCAATCGTGAGCAGGTCTGTTCCCTTAAATTGGATGAGTTTTCCTGCAGGTAGCGTGCTAAATGAAGACCATATTAGCCACTTATTCCCTACCCTATTGAAACCCCTGGAGGGATTTCTGACCTTCCATATCCGACATCAGCAGTCGTATATGCATTCTCCTGCCATCTCAATGCGATGCGATCGCACGTGTGAAAAGTAAACACAGCATCATAGGTAACGTTCGTAACACCGCCACCACCATAAGCGGATGCGCTGATGGATTCAACAAGTTCCTGATAATTTTGTATGTAGGGAATGGTGGAGCCGTTTTGGGCACCTTCGTCGTAGATGTGTATCTATTGGATTGGGGTTTAGCGTACACGACTCAAGCCCTATCATTGGCTGTAATAATTACGTTTTGGGTGACTGCTTTATCCAGCCCCGGTAGACCTCCAGTCGCAAAGGCATTGAGCCAGCGTGAGGTTATACCTTCGACTTCACTATCTGCGATACAGGAACCGCACTGCCAAGCCGAAATTAAAGTCGCATGTATGCAGAGGAGGAGAGCCGACGCATAAAGGGAGGGATGCATCTTGTCAATGATAGGAGTAGTACAAGATTGAGAGATCAGGAGGAACTCTGTGCTGTGAAACGTATAAGGATGGAGTCAAGGAATAAGTCTCTTACAAAAGAAGATAGGGATTGTAGAATAGTAATGCTTCTTGTATTCTGTGTTACACGAATTCATGTCCCTTGGTACGAGTGTGAACGCTGAGAAAGCTTAGACAAAACGCCCAACTGCCTATATGGGATACAAGCCGAATGAAAATTCACTAATAGGGTAAGACAGAGTGGGCTCTCTCTGAGAAGTGCGTGTTGTTCCCCTGAACATGCAGCATATCTTGCAGGAGGGGAAACGGAAATGTACCTTAGGATAGAAGGGTACATCTCAAGCAACCTAGGTTGTGAAGCTTTGTGTCTTAATGGTTGGCTACCTAGTAGTCGCGTGCAATATCAATGAAGTGAACAAGCTACCTTGGAAGGCTATGGTATAGGCGAGATTAATACTCGTTTCGCCCGTCGTGGGATGTTGTTTTATACTATCTAAATGTAGCGGAGAGGTAGCTTGCAACCATCTGCGCGATGCACTCTGATGGTTGGCTCGCCAATATAAATGATCTGGCGGGAGCTATCTGTTGGCATGTGGCTTTGACTTCTGTGATTTATCTGTAGCTAGCGGTTGGCAATCTGGCTCGCCTGGCCAGCTCGCATCACCTGCAGGCAATGCCGCAATGCAGGCCCCAGTAAGCCTAAAGCTTCTCTCTTCCATTAATAGGAGATCCCTAAGCCTTCTTTCAACTTCGCAAGCTTGAAAGGAAGAGAAATCAGGAGATTGGATGATTCCCTAGGAATTTGGGCTAAGGTTCGGCCTTTGTTGTTTTTTCAGGGCCTAGATTTGCATGTTGCGAGAGGGAGGAGTGTAAATCTATCACGGGTCAGCCAAATCACTGACGGTGCAGCTAGAAACATGGGCATGGGCATGGCCGCGCTCGCGCTTAAAACTAGTCCTTCCCGGGGTAGAAAGGTCGACAGGCTCATTCGAACTTCAGCTTGATATGATGATCTTATATGCCTTTTCACTGGTAACAAAACACGACAAAAACAAACTGAGATGGCAAATGGCTTGTTAGTAAACCAATCCTTTCCCACTGGTTACGGCCGATCTTCAGGCCACATTCGAATTTTTAGTGTCCAGGGCTTAGATCTCCACCTTGCAAAGCGCCACGCAAAAGTCCCCGAATTCACCCTTTGTTCCCTCGTCGATAGCAGATTCTAGCTTGGTGCCGTACTTTTGCTTGTACGCTACCTTGATTCTTTCCATATGTGTTGGTTCCCAGTGAAAACGGACGAGTCGACTGACGAGCAAGTCAGAGCGGTCTTTAGACGTCTCAGCCAATGCTTGGTGCAATAGCAAAGCGTCACGAACTGGCCGGTTAAGCACGCCGTTGAGGATATGTGCAAGAGTCTCGCCCTTTGGAAATTAGCTTTATGCACAGTGTGATCCAGGCCGAGGAAACTCACCACTAGATTCTGAGATTTCTTTATCATCTCTCGAGCGAAGTTTTTCTTGTACAAGCCTTCGAAGGTTCGCAAGACTTCCGCAAGATGCCTGTCGCTTCTCACGACGATGATGTTAATCATGGCCGTCTCCCCTCCCTCCTTGGCAGTCAAAGCACGGTAAAGATCCTGAGCATCTCTCCGCACTTGATCGATGGAGAGTTTGTCACTGTTGTCCATGCGCCTCTCTTCCAATGCAAGTAGGACAGCGTTTCGGAACTTGTCCTTTTTCAGCTCTGTTTGCATGCATTTCTCCAAACTGTTATTATAACGCTGGTCGCTGAATGCATCTTTGATCTTGACAATTTCACTGTTCGTACGACCCATGAGACTTTCGATCAATAGTTCTCTTCGTGAGGTATTTGATTGATACCAGAAGTTGGCCCAATGCGCCTCGCTCTCCCACCTGCCCAGCGCCGTAGCGTAAGCGACTTTGCCCAAGTTGCCGGTCAGTTTCACTTTGACGTGCTTGGCTATGTTGACCCCTTTGCCTTGCGCCTTCATATGCTTCTTGTACTCCGTTCGCAGCATCAAGATGTGGTCGTCTGATAAATGAGGCAGAATCTTGAGTACAGGCTTATGGTCGGGCGTCGAATGCTTTAATGCTGCTGCTAGAGCAAGCGCGTCAGGCTCCGGATCGTAGAAGGACACCGTTTTGCGACTTTTCTTTTTCAGGGTGGATGTGGACCTATGGTGGTCATCTGCATCGTCAGAATCTTCTGCAGAAAGAGGCTCGAGGTCTGAAAAGCTTTCGTCCATTGTTGATGGAAGCATCATCGGAGATGGCATGGGTGATATCGACTGATAAGTACCACGGTACGCTTCGAGAAGTGGACTACCAGGAGGCAGACCACCTTGCATATGGCTTACATGTTGTCCCGGTGCCGCTAATCCTAGCATCGCACCGGCAGCTCCACCTGATACTGAAAGACGGTGTAGCTTAGGTGGCGATGGAGGAGGTTGATACTGAGGGTGGACTGTCTGGGTGTAAGAAGGCTTTCTGCCATTGGGCCCGTATCTTCCTTGGTCTGCGTATTGGTAATACTCAGGCCCTTGGGAACTATTCGAACCAGAGTGAGTCCTATAGCCCTCTAGTCGAGCGATAGTTTGCGGCTGAGGATATCTGGATAATAGTTAATTCAAGCAAGATCAATGTTTGTCATAAGCTTGGTGATCGTTACCCTCCGAAACCTCCAGGCATCTGACGATACTTCTCCCCACTTTCAATACTGCTGTTACTCATATGGCGCGTGTACTCCGCTGGTCTGTGCTCATGGTGATCTGGTATGTGACTGCCGCGCCGCTCATGTTCATATTTAGAGCCTCTCGATGTCTCGATGTATTCGCCTTTCTTTGTGCGGACCAGGGCCGTCTCGGATTTACGCCTTGATTTTCTATCATCTTCGCTGGAGCTCGAAGTGGAGTCACTGTCGTCGTGGTGCTTCTTGTGAGACTTCTTCTTGGCCCTGCTGTCAGAATCGCTGTCACTGTAGTGTTTCTTCGACGATTTTTTCTTGTGTTTGGAGTCTGAATCACTATCTTCACGATGCCTTCTCGACGACTTTTTCTTGTATCTCGAGTCAGAGACGCTGCTATCGCTATCGCTATCACGGCGCTTCTTAGAGGATTTCTTCTTGGATCTCGAATCCGAGTCACTTGAGGAGGAGGAGTCGTATTTTGCGGATTTTTTCTTCTTCCTTGAGTGGCTATCCGAGTCACTCTCTTTGTAGGAGTATTTCTCGACAGTCTTTTTAATTACTACAGCAGGGGAAGGAGCCCTGACATCGCGTGATCTGCTTCTCTCATCCTTTCTTCCTGGGCTCTTCGAACGGCCCCTCGAGTGGCGACCATCGACCCTAAGAGACATTGCTCACAGCGAAAACGGCGATTTTGTGGCCAATGGCTCAACCATGAATGCCAATTACCATAGCCCCGATCATCACAGAAGCTCGAGGTCTGCTCTTACTCGGATTGCGGGGCAGCTTTAGGCGCCCAGTGAGGTAGTCCTAGAGTGCCTTACCCTAGCCCTAGTTCTATCCTAGGTGTTCTCGTTCTAGCTCAGCAAACAGCTTTCTTACTTCTCAGGCCTTCATATGCATTATTGATTAGGACAGTATCAATTTTCAATGCCAAGTGCACCGCGTCCTGTGCTTGCAGTGGTCTCAGGGCTTGTTTTACCATATTCTGATTGACTAACCAGACGAATCAGGAGATACGTGGATTCATTAGGTTTTAGAATTGTGTGGAAAGACTGCAGGGGCTGCCAAATCAATCTCACATTGTCACCCTCTTTCCAAGACACAAGGTACAAACCAATTTCGCGACGGGTCCATAGGACGAGTGCAGCCGACGCCTTCCGCTATAGAGCAGCCTATCTACGAATGTCCAGAGAATGAGTTTAAGAGTCTGGACTCAACGCCATCATCGAACAGCAATATACATGAGCAGGCTCACTTTCCTCTTCCACTAAACACAATTTCCGATATTGATGTACAATCAAGACGTCTTTTGTTTTCTTTTAAGTACATTATTATTGCTTTTCTGAATTGAATCAAATTTGGACTACGTAAACAGTCCTCAGTCTCATTCAGCTAGACGACAATGAATCCAAATGTCAAAGGTGAGCTTAGTGGAGGTAGCTAGAGCCACATTCTGGGGCAATGGAGGACAGCAAGCCAGAAGTAATTAGAAGTAGAATAGCCTCTGAACAGCAGTTTCTCCAAGCATGCTTTGAGGCTCGATTCCGGTATAGCTCGCCGCTGACGATATTGACGAATGCTTTCGTTCCAGGAGTAGCTCCTCGCAGCCCTTGAGGCACAATCTAAAGCTGTACTTACGATGCTTCTCCACCATGAACCTGCATTGTTCATCACGAACTCGAGGTAATGTGAATGTTACTCTCGACCTCCTTCTCAACTTCTAAGCCTACCATTCCCAATTTCCTCCTTGGTAATGGCGCAGGACCTTAATTTTGGCACCGTAGCACACATATCTTCCCTCTTCTACGCCGTCTGTGCTCGACAGCTTCTACCCATCATCGCATCAAAAAGATGGTGGATATGCGAGCGGAGGCGAGCAGTGAATGCTTAGCCTTTGTGCAGGTAGGGAGGATAGGGAGAGCGGGTGTTCAGGGGTGTTCTTAAATGCGAGAGCCAATGTTCATGATGATAGTGGGAAGGATGGACAGAGCTAGTCACACCTGGCCGTCAGTGATGGCAAATTGGATGCGGTGAGGCTTCTGCTCAAAATGAATGCCGACTTAGCGACAGTGAACAAGCTGGGCATGACAGCGGCTGATGTTGTAAGGAACACTGGGCTACGCTGATCTGCTAAAGAAATGGAAGGCTTGTTGTTTTTGGCAATTTTGGGGGGAAATGGCGCACTTGAGCTTAGACTTGACAAGGGTCGTGGACAGATGGATTTGTGAGATAACGACAACACGAGCTCTGCTTGGGTCGTGCACGAATGTAGAATTCTACTTACCACCTCTGTTCGCAAACTAGAAAGAAGTCCAACGGCTGCTCCGTAACCTTCTCGATGACAGCTATAGCTACGATGTCGAGACCCAAGTCAAGCACTGCCTTCCAGCTCTGGCGGGAGGCAGCCACAAAAGGAAGCCTTCAACCTCTCCCAATGTAGAGGAATGGAGGTTTCGGTAGAATAATGGTCGACCGGTCACCTCTATGACCTACGATAATCATTTCGTACCTCGGGATAAAATACCATGTCTGCAATGAGCTCGCGAATGTTCTTTTTCTTCGTCATATTGATCAGCTCAAGCAGTTTCTTGAGTCAGATATCTAGTCTCGCTTATTCATGAATAATAGGACAATGTTGCTTTTTACCCACAGAGCTCGGCGGAGTACCTCGTCAAGCTAACAAAGCTCCACGCTTGCGCCAGGAAGACGACCACACGCTCCCCATTGCCGTGAACACAAAGTGTAAGACTGCACTAAGCTGGTGGGAGTCAGAGACACTTGAGGACGTTCACCGACTTCAAATAAAGCCACACCAAGCTGCAACTGACCCAACGACCCTATTCAATTTATCTACGCCGGCTGGGAGGAACGATTGAAACAGTATTGAGCTCCTTCCCTACCGTATGATATACCAGCCCACGCTGCCCTTGCATCGCACAAATGAAGAGACTGATTTCATTTAGACAGGTGCAACGCAACATTTTGATTCAAAAAGTGGAAATCGTTACCGACGACGAAGAATGCTCCCCTCGAAATACAGGCTAGCTCCCCTAATAATCCAAACGATCAAGAATCAGTAGCACCCAAGATAGATGGTATTCCCGTTTCGCCAGCGCAGGGAAAGGCCGCAACCTTTACATCTGCCGTTCCTTGGTCGACTGCACTGCCAGCGCCATCACAGACATGTACTCTACGCTGAAAGCTGTCACGGGAGGTAAAGCAGAAAATGAAGGACACGATGGCGCCTGATATGTTAACCCCATACCCAACCCGGTCACTGGCAATGGCGACGTCATCTACCCCACGCCTGCTACAAAAAAGTGCGGCTTTCTCTATTGAAAGCAACAGGGAAGTAGCAATGTTGCGAAACAGGCACTTACTCGGGATTGCAGTGAGAATTGCAGTACCTAGACTCTCCTGTTCACTGTGCGAATGGAGCATCTGAGAGATGATATTGTGGTGATGAGTATGGACTGGAAGAAAATGCTCTCTGGTTTTTATGGCTTTGCAGATCTTATTCATCTTTAATCGTCTGAAAGGTGTGATGGTCTCTTGTATGTTCTCTCACAGGCACCGGCTACTACATTAGTGTATGTATAAGCTAAGGATCCTTACACCTTACTAAAATTGCTTCTGCACAGGCAGACATCCGCATTATTTACTTACACAGATGATCTCGATGCTCTGGGAAACTTTAAATTTTCGCAATGTATGCGAAAGTTTGGAGAGTATAAGGTAGCAAATTCCCTGTGTCTCAAATCAAGGGGCTCCTAGCACGGCTAGTTTTTACGTTAATGGACGCTTCAAAATATTACGGTAGGCAACAGATGCCAACGAAGATATTGAATTCGTTATCTTACTGATGATGACAGCAGGAACCGTGAAATTTATTGACGAGATAGAGTCAGCTCCCTTGGAAGTGTCAGAATCTTTCGCGGGACAATGTATCGTGAGAGATGACAGAAAAAGAGGTGTCTCTATATCAGTTGGAAAGATACTTGTTCTTGAGAGTCGCGGAAAGTACAGCCCCTTCGTCCATGCACTCGCTCAAAGAAATACGACGCTATCTGCCTGCAGGAGACTAATGATCTAAGATGGACGCAGGATATGACAGGTCCAGTCTTCTCGAGTTCAGTAGAGGTGTCTGGTACTGAGCGACCGATGAGCTGCCATACACTACCTTACCATCGTTGCGATAATACCGTACAATAACAGACGGCCAGCCCTCGTTAGTGCCCGGGATCTCTGATTTTCCTGCTCCGGGGCTAGTTCTAGTTCTTGCTCATTCTTGGATCGAAACTTATCCGAGCATCTAAGAGATGGAACATTTTATTTTCACAGGGATAATTTGGCATCAAACTCGATGCTTGCGAATCTAGAACACGGTATCCGACTGCCAAAGGAATGCTTCTATTGTACTAATGAGATACAATAGCTTGCTGCGAGCTCGTCGGACCTAAGCCGTTCACGGGGCATGAAACGGTCAGCGGCTTCAGCTACCTTAACTATTGCCACGCTACGGAGTACTCTTGCCAAACGCTATTTAGAGTGATCGGCCGTGGCAACTTATGGGTAAGGTACGGAGTATATTATGCTCGAAGCGGAGTGTCTCATGCTTTATTTAGCTTCCCTCTCTCTCCCTCTCTCCCGTTCCGTTCCTTGCAGATCATCTCCCGGCGGCAAGAAGCCTTTCCCACCAATACATGATGCACGTTTTGAAACCCTGCGGACGACCAACTCCCACACTTCGGATGTTATGCATCGTCTAGCAGTATGTTCCGCTGGTCAACGTCATGTGGAAGATTGTCTCCCTTCAAGACGCTCATCCGATTGAACAAAGCTGCATCCATGTCCGCCAGGGCGTACTTCCTTCCTTTGTTGTTCATGGGACTTTCCCTCTTCACCTAAGAAGTCGAACCTATGAACGTGGCTCCTCTCAAGGCGTGTACCAACTCTACTCGTGCGCTTCATGATCACGATGAAGTCTTCGAATAATAAGTACAAAGGGTTTCGCCCCTTGTCGTCATATTCTACATTCAGTATCCTCTGTTTGCTTTGTTCATCACAGTCATGTCTCAGTCATACAAGGACCTCTTAATCCTCCTAGTCACTCTCTCGCGATCGACCACTCCCATCATAGCATTTCCAGCCCCGTTACTTGAAGAACGTCAACTAGCTACTATCCCTGCCTATGTTTCTACTTACGGTATGCTACTCGTGTTTTCCATCCCACTCTACTGAGCTTTAACCCGCCGCAGCTCCTCTCGTCTGGCTCTATTCGGGCGAAACCTATTTTCCAAGTGACATCGGGACGCAGCTTCTTCACACCAAGCCGGAGGTCAACTTTACTGTTGTAGACGGCTACCCAACTCCATTGACTCTCAACAATCTCGATTCGCTGGATGCTCTTGGGGGTAAGAACGTCTACCTCACATCAGACGACGACATTACAACCAATCCTGCTTGGCTAAATGGTGTCAAGCCCGATGGTACTGGGAAGACAAATAATGCCACCAGTGTAGCCATTATTGTCAATGATCGTGGAAATGGCAAGCTCGATGCTTTCTATATGTACTTCTACGCATTCAATTGGGGCGGTCAAGTATTGGACGAGAATGTTGATGATCATGTTGGCGTATGCTCTGAGAATGTCTCCAAAGCTGTGCCATAGAAGCTGACGTTCTTGTAAGGATTGGGAGCACAACATGATTCGTTTCCAGAATGGAATACCGTCCGAAGTCTGGTATAGCCAACACGACTTTGGCGAAGCATTCACTTACAGCTGTTTGGAAAAGCAAGGACTGAGGCCAGTGACGTATTCTGGCAATGGTTCGCATGCCAACTATGCAGTTACAGGAACGCATGATCACACCATTCCAAACCTGAACCTGCCTGGAACAGGATTGCTCACGGATTATACGGATCAAGGAACGTTGTGGGACCCATTGCTAGGTGCCTACTTCTATAGCTTCGACGCTAATGCTAACACCTATACCGCATCCGACTCTTCATACCCAACAGCCTGGTTGCAGTTCATTGGTGAATGGGGTGATCAGCAATACCCCAATTCTGATAAAAGGCAACATGAGATCATCCCTGGTGTTTCTGCTACAGCAAGATTTACGAGTGGACCTACAGGCCCGGAAGACAAGCAGCTTAACCGTACTGATGTCTGTCCAACTGCTAGTGGCTATATATGTGATGTGAGGGACACTCTCACCTCATAGATATTGGGCAGGAGGTGAACGAGTATGTTGTATTTTATACGTTCTTACCGTAGTCCGAAGCATACAAGTCTGTTGTCAAAAAGCCATGAAATGTTTATACACACTACCTTGGGATAGTAATGAAGCTATGTCCCCTTTACTCTCCCTCGTCTCTAAAACACCTACCTGTAGTTTCAAGATACCTTACCGTAGAGCAGCCCTAAAGTAGATCATTGCGGATGATCAACAACTGGCCCGCCTTGATTGGACCCTTCAAACTTAAACTAAGCCTCGAAGCTCATCCCTGCATACTGAATCAGCGGCCCCTGATACTGATATCGAACACTGAACGTGGGACTTTCCAAAACACTGTATTTCTTTAACACTTTGCGAACGCCGCGCTCCTTTGCCTGATTGAGGCGTAATCGTTACAGTCCGCGCGACCTCCGCTCATGCTAATGCGCTCCCAACTTTCTCATATCGAAACTTTACCATTCTACAGCAGTCCCGTAAATGATGATTGGCTAGCTATACCATCGGAACAGTCAATGCCAGGAGTACACTGGCTTTAACCGCAACTACTTGCTTTTCACTCCTGACTGCCTGCTCAATCACCGATCGCTGTCTTCTCTGCGCGAATACCTAGATAACCGGCGTGCATATCGCGCCTTCCCCTCCCAAACAACACGCGCTAAAAGTCAAAAATACCCACCAAGATGATGAATTCAACAACTCCTCAGCGTTACCGCTCTACGAGCACGACGTATACCCCGACGTCAGCAGAAGTTCCTCCTCAGACAGTTGCTGATTCCCCAAACGCTGGCAATGGTTCTCTGCGTCGCAAGGGTTCATTCAGCTTTCTAAAACGGAGCAAGTCACGCGAGAGATCAGTGTCTGGTAGCAGTACTCCGCAGCGAAAATTGAGCAAGAAGGAGTCAAGGAGACGACGAGAACAAGAGATGATGCAAGAACAAATACCTGCACGCCCGCCCCGTCTACCCATGGTATCGCATCCATCAGATCTGCAAACATTCGGTGGTGAAGAAACACGACCAGACAGCGTAGCCATCATGTCGAATCGAGCAGGAGGGTCATTCCATCACAGATTGGCTCAGAAAACATCTCAGGAGACAATCGGGTCGGACATGTACCGAGGAATGCCAATCCCGCCAGTTCCACCAATACCCCCGATTCCTGGTACCACACCGACTTCTGCGAGGAACCCCTACGTCGATCAATTCGCTAGGACCGAGAGCATGGCAAATCGTGGACGCCACAGCTATGCAAGCAGTGCAATAAGTACTATCAACAGCCCAAGGAAAATTCGGCGAAGGAAAGATCCGACGCCTTTCAAGTAAGTATTTAGAAATGTTGCTTCAAGCTATGCTGAACAGCGATGTAGCATACTTGTTGTTGGCGCTCGAAACTCTGGTAAAACATCCTTTATCGATTTCCTCCGTACTTCGCTGGCTTTGCCGGCATGGAAGCAGCGAAATCAGCCCCGTGATGATGACTTTAACAACCCACTTTCCACGGCGAATGGAGCTTTCCCTACCTTTACATCTCACTACGTGGAGACCGAGGTCGAGAGTGAGCGTATTGGCGTGACGCTTTGGGACTCGGAAGGTCTCGAATCGAACGTCGTGGACATCCAGATACAGGACTTAACTACATTCATCGAAAGCAAATTTGAAGATACATACAACGAAGAAAGTAAGGTAGCCCGCGCTCCTGGCTTCCTCGACACCCATATACATTGCGTATTACTCGTCCTTGATCCGGTCCGCCTGGATGCCAACATCGCCGCTGATCGGAAAGCTAACGAGATTAATGGCGCCAAAGCTAAAGCTAATTCGTTTGCCAAAGGACATCATGAGCCTATACTGGGAGGCCTGGATGAAAATCTCGACTTGAATCTTCTACGTGGGCTGAAAGGCAAAACCAGTGTCGTGCCCATCATTGGCAAAGCAGATACAATCACGTCGGCACACATGGCCCTTCTCAAACGTGCGGTCTGGGAGTCGCTCAAGAAGAACGGCCTCGAGACACTGGAAGCACTTAGTCAAGATGACGAAGACGATTCAGATACCGCTTCAGAAAAGGATGGTAGAGATGATCTCAACGAGCGAGATGAAGATGGCGAGAACCATAGAAATCCCACCAACGGCGGCCCTTACTCTTCAATCGAAGAGGATAAATTCTCAATCACCTCCCACCTCGACTCGGCCTCAGACTCAAGCTCTTTCTCAGCATCAGACTTCGATCTTGCCAAGCCAGGTAAACCATCAAAGCTTGTACCCGTACGCACACCATCTTCCCCAACTGTCCCTCCTGTACCAATAGAGCCACCCGTCCTTCCGATGTCAATCATCTCTCCTGATCTTTACGAGCCGGATGTAATGGGCAGAAAGTTCCCTTGGGGTTTTGCTGACCCCATGAACGCTGAGCATTGTGACTTTGTACGCTTGAAGGAGAAGATTTTCATGGAATGGAGAGGGGATCTGAGACAGGCGAGCAGAGAGCTCTGGTATGAAGGGTGGAGGACAAGTCGACTAAATAAGAAGGCGAGGAGGAATGGGGGGTTTGTGGGGAGTGTGGGCAGCGTTATGACTCAGGCATGGGCCCAATAAAGATGGAAAAGACAAAATATTGCAACAAGTGCTTACAAAGGTCGAGTCATGTGCCATTGCATTCATATACCCCTGCCTTGAGCATGTTTGTTTTTCATGTCAATGAATGCATCTATGATTAGCATCGGCGCTTGTGTAACATAGGTGGTGGGGTAGTCTGGTATGCGCTGCGCGTATTTACCATACATAGTCGGTCAACGCTGGGCACTTCTCAAATATGTATTCACCTGATCAACACAGTAGCTTTTGAACATAGCGGCCCAGAGCCTCTATGAGCCTTGCCAGCCTTTGCGCATCCGCAAGGCTGCTATGATTATAAAGTCGCAAAAGGAGCTCATGCAGGACAGCCTCTTGTGTCTGTCTGATTGTCATCCTCTGCACAGCAAGATTTCTGGCCACCACATCCGCCAGAGCTAGCAAAACCTGGAGCTAGCAAGCTGAGAGAAATTTGGATCATGCGATATTTGACCTAGCCGTTCCCCCGTCCTTGTCTGCACGTCTACGACAGGCAAGAAGGCGTGGTCATTGCCACTGTTACCGGCCATCAACGACATACTCGTTAAGGTAAAACTGGCACTCTTTGCACTTGTGTGGAATAAGGGTGTCATACCTACGGAGAAGAAAAGCAGCTCTCCTCTCAGCATCGAGAACATGGGTCAACTGGGACGCTTATTACTGCTATCTTGAACGCCTTCCTTGTGAGGACTCTGCAATAATGCCAGAGGACGCTAGTCCAGCTGCTTGTAAAAGAGACAGGGAAGGGGAAGCTTTTGATCATGAATGACGAAGATGGGCTGTGTGCTTAATGATATCAAACTCTGGGTAGAGTTTGGGCGATGAGACAGTCGTTACTAATGAAGGATCTGGTATAGCTTTCGCCTCTTTGGTTGGTTCAGCATGTGAGATAAAATATCGACTTCCTCCCAAGATAGTAGGGAATCGAAGACTGCCATCCTCTTCTGGCACTTGTCTTGATTCATAATATCGGCTCTGAAACGCAATGGCATCCGAAGAGCTGCCTTGAAGATATCCACTTCCATGTATAAAGCGACTAAACGAGGTTAGCGGTAGATCTGGCAGATTGATTTTGGCGCTTGGCGTTGAAGCTTAACCAAAAGCTTGCTGAAACCTTGAATTCCAGCCTGTTGATTGGGCAGGGATTGTGACCTGCTGATGAGCCGCAAATGAAATCACATGTAATCCCCACATGTCTTTCGAACCTGATTTAGTCCCTTCAGTCCGGGCTGATGCCCTCTCCTATCGATTTTCATGCTGTCCGATGTTTTGAAGGCTCACGAAAACATGTTTCCACATCGATAATCCCACCGTTCCAGCCCAATTTCCACACGCGCCGAGCGCGTCCAGCACATAAACATTAGCCAGAATGAACGATCCAGGGCTCGATGCCACCATCGGTGATAGCTCCAAGATGGAGCAAGACAGAAAAGAGGAGGAGGAAGTGGAGATGGAAGATGAGCAGACCTTCCTCAACCCGAGTCGATGGTGGTTCGCATCGACGGCTTTTCCGTTGCTCGCGGGCACTTTTGGGCCAATGGCTAGTGCTTTCAATATTTGTGCCTTGATCGAGCACTGGAGGGTTGAGATACCACCAGGGTTTGGGGCCAACGAGAGTTATGGGAATGATGTTAGGGATCCAAAATGGTACCATCGGAAATGCTCATCATTGCCTTCGAGCCTCTATTAACGAGCAAACTAGGCTTTTAGCTAACAATGGTGTTTCTCTGGGCTTCGCTCTCATCGCCAACTTTGCACTTCTTCTCAACATGGCTCAGCGTCTTTCCTTCTCGGTCGCCCAACCTATTACCATCATTGGCTGGTACCTCTCCTCTATCTTTCTCATTGCCGACTTGGCAGGTATCATTCACATTGTCAAAGTACCTGGCGAGAGACGGGCATTGACGCAAGCATTCTATTATGCTATTTTCGCTGCTGGGCTCTACTTCATCATTGCTAGTCTGATGGTCTTTACAGTTTATGGGGCTTGGAAGGGCCACTATGCAAAAGAATTCAAGCTATCCATTAGCCAACGAACGCTCATGCTACAGACTATAAGCTTCATGATATACATGGTCGGAGGCGCCGGTGTCTACGCGAAGATTGAGGGCTGGATGTTCCTGGATGCTCTATATTTCACCAATTATACGCTACTGACCATAGGAATAGGTGATTATGCACCTCAGACCCATCTTGGCAGAGGCCTGTTGTTCCCATACGCAATCGGCGGCGTTGTTATCTTAGGTCTTGTTATCGGTTCGATCCGCTCTCTCGTCCTGGAACGTGGTAGGAAAAAGCTTGGCAGTCGGATGTTGGAGAAAAAGCGCGAAATCACTCTGAAACGTATGCTTAAGAATGACAAGGAGAAACATCTCAATCCTGTCGAAGGCAAGCAGATGGCCGACAATCTTGGGATGTCAGAACGACAGCGACGAGAACAGGAGTTTAATATTATGCGCCAGATACAGCATGATGCTGCGATTAGGCAAAAGTGGACTGCATTGCTCATCTCTGGCTCTGCGTGGTTTTTCCTGTGGTTCATTGGTGCACTGATTTTTTATTTTGCAGAGCACGAGCAGGAATGGTCGTATTTCGGATCGCTTTACTTCTGTTACACAACTCTTTTGACTATTGGCTATGGAGACTATAAGCCATTCAGTAACTCTGGGAAGGCCTTCTTTGTATTTTGGTCACTGTTAGCTGTACCAACCCTTACCATTCTTATCAGCAACATGGGCGATACTGTCGTCAAAGGCATCCGTGACTTGACGCTGCACCTAGGAGAAATTACTGTGTTACCTGGTGAAGCCGGATTAAGGGGTCGAGTCAAGCAGATATTAGCTCAAAGCACTCGAGGCAAGGTCTTTCGAGGTTCTACTGATATAATGGATCAACCGCCAGGCCTAGACAAAGCTGGGATGGGGGTCGGCGACGCGGAGAAGGGGCACCGCGGTGGTGCAGGTGCTGCTGGCACCGATCTCCTTGCTAGAAAGATAGAAGATCAAGAACTCCAAGGGGCTCAGGAAGCACAAGCCCGCGGTGACGAACTAGGAGAAAGCATTCACGAGTACCACTACCTATTGATCAAAGAATTCCGTACTGTCATGAAGCATCTCGATGAGTCTCCACCACGCAAATATACCTTTGAGGAGTGGGCCTGGTTCCTGAAACTAATGGGTGAGGATGAAGCAAGTCATAAGTCCCATCGGGCTGCACCTATTGAGGTGATGAACGATGGCAACAAGGAGCCAGATATTGGGCAGGGGCAAACGGATGACGCCAACGATGATGGCGTACGGCAGTGGAGTTGGCTGGGAAACCGAAGTCCATTGATGGGCGAGACGGAAGAGGCGGAGTGGGTGCTTGAGAGGTTAAGTATCACGCTGGAGAGAGAACTAAAGAAACAGAGAGAAGAGAAGGATAGAGAACGTAAGGATAAAGAAAGCAAGGAGGGCCGATTAGACAATGCAGCTAAGAGGATAAATTCGACGAGCGGTAGTGGGAGTGAGAGTAGTGGGACGCTGAAGAATGGTAATGGCAACGCCGGGGATAAGACAAACTGACGTTCTTCGAAAGGTTGACAATGGGTATCTAGAGGCATTGGCTGTATCCTGCGACTGTCGAATTCAGAGAATTCAATGCTCGTCCATTTCGTCAGACTTCGGAACAAAAAGACATGAGAATAATCTCAAGCAAACGTTCGAGTGAGATTCTGCTCAGGAAAATGTCTAGCGGCGTTGTCGACATCAAATTTGGAAGGATCTGAATTCGCACTTGGATGAATTTTGGCGAATCCTGGATCGATTGGCTGGCGCAAGCTGCCTATCTTCAGTGAAGCTTTAATTTGTCTTGCAAACCGCTATTCTGAGCGTTGTCGTTCAAGGCGTTCGCAATCATGCGGCTCAAGCACCTCAGGAAAGAGAGTTCACCAAACTCCGAATCAAGGTTCAACAGCAACGAGACCCGCTCCGGTGAGCAGACGAAAGAGCTAGTTACATATCGTAATCTTTACCATGCCAACCTCAATTGTCATATTGTGCTACCAGGCATCTTTGGCACTTGGCATTGCGTGGGCAGCCTACGTCGCAGGCATCTTCATCTTAAGCACCATCTTCATCATTGTCATACAAACAGGCACCGTGCGCAGTCTCGGTCCGGAGATTGACTAACCTCATCCAAGTACATTTAACCGACTTTCTTCACTTCCCTTCATCATATGTCATATACAGATCCCCGCCCTACTCCTCCCCCACTAAAAGCGTCACGGGAGACTTGTGCAGCATCGGCTTTCTGCTTTCTGCTCCCGTCTTCCCTGCACCGTGGCCCGTACTCGGCCCACTGGTGTAACCCAATCGAGAGCATTGCAATTCACATGGCATTCGTCAAGAGAATGATGAAACGCAGTCATGGGTCTGCCTCTAGCATCCTGACCTTATCCGCGCTAGGAGGCAATGACCCTTTGTACCATCTCTGAATATGCGCCATGGACGGCACTTCTTTCTCCCCTTTCCCTTCCTCATCAAACGCGCCATCGCACGTCTTGTATACAGGACCAGAAGCGTTGATCCTACTCATACGAATTCTTCAGCTTGATGTCCTGGCAGTACCTGTATATCCTATCAAGATAAGTAGCAACCGGCGCAGACTGTCTCGACGGAGACCCTTCCATTACACAATTGGAGAGAACATGGAGTTCCATAGCACCACTCTCCAGACCCTCCAACGACGAGCAGCCACCAGCTCATATGTAACAGTCTTCGAGCCCCCTCCCACAACTACTGCCTCGAGCCCCATCTCGTCAGCCAGTAGGGTCCCAACGGTCACTCAGCATCCCAGCTCCTCAGTAGCCATGGGAACCTTCATCGGCGTTCTCGTTGCACTCCTCATTGTCATACTCATGTTGTCGATCATAGCTGTATACTTCTTCATGCGGCCTCGCAAGCTCGAACGCAATCAGCCCCTGCGATCGTCGCCTCGAGCAGGAATAAGTTCCAATCCTAAAAGTCGCACAGGCACAGGATCTGCAACCCGACAACCAACCACTCCTATGGCGCCTCCAATACGACCGTACGGGCCTTCAACGGTGCGAGTGAATACTCCAACAAAACCTTCTGCGAGGAGTGAGACAAACCGTCGTGATGTGGCATCACCATATTCAAATCGCTCTCACACTCCAACGATCGCTCGTGCAGCTACGGCATCCCCAACAACTCCCACTCGCGCCCGCGTCCCAACCCCGAAACGTTCGGCACCATCGATCACCGTCTCCTCCGCTCCTCAGCAGAAGGGTTCGCCCTACGATGAACTCCGTGAGGATCTCAAAGTAGCCCCCCTCCAAGGTCACACGACTAGTGAGGATGTGCGAAAGCAACTAGAGCGTCTGCAACTGCTAAGCGATACCACGGATATGAGTGTCGACACCATGGTGGATTCGGAAAGACTGAGACCGGTTGTGAATGCCCGGACCGAGAGAGCAATTGCGAAGGCGATAGCTCAAGGGAAGGATCCCTTATTTCTGGGCAGCGATGCGAGTGAGTGTGATCCTGTCAGCCAGCCTTATGAGGAGAATGCATACGGTCCTTCGGGAAGAAGTATCCAAGGGGCGAGGACTTGGGAGACTAACGGAAGTGGGGTGACGGTGCCTAGGTCGTTGACTGGGCAGGATAGGTCGCAGAAATCGAGACCTCTCATGAGGAATTAGTTTGGGGATCTGTTTGGAAGACTCGGGGGGTTGCATGTGTATCTTTACAGGTAATCGTCTGGTACATGTTGGGAAGGGTATGACATAATGTGAGCTTATGTATCAAGATCTAATAGCTTGGAACATATCTTAGGACTTTGTGCAGAATGCATAGCAAATAACACCGAGGCCCCTGATTGATTTTTGTGACATTTATGTAGCAAACTGCTCTTCAAGTGACTAGCTTGTGCAACAAGCATTGCCCGGTCGCCAAGCTCTCAGGTCAGGTCAAAGATAGAGCAATTGATCACGCTACTCCACATACTCTGGCTCTAGCTTTGCAGCGTTCACCTTGTTGGTTTTCATTGCACAGTATCAAGACTATTTCGAGTATTTCTCGAGTGAGCTGGCAACCGGTCTTACTAACCATTGATCAGGCTCATCGGCAACATGAACACAACTCGAATGAAATCACAATCCAATCGCAAGGTTTCTAGAATATGCGTTTTTTTCGAAATAACGCCATTCAGAACGTGTGCCAAATGAATTTGACAAGGAGCAGCAAGGGTTATAGAAGACCACCTGTTAAAACAGGTAGAGAAGCTTCAACGCCATATTTGGACGCTGCAACCCGCGACAGACAATTGTTGTACCACTCGAATATTTTGACGTACAATCCTCCCACTCGGCCATCTGTTACCAGACTGCTAATTCCCAGCAAGGCTTATTTTGCGCCTTTAAATTCCAAACGCCGTAGACGGTCATAGTATTTCGGATTCGGCTCAAACCGGACCTTCTCGACGTTTCGGTGCCTCTTGTCTTGACTAAGTATTCCATGCTGACAAGAGGAGTCATGGAGCGTGGATACTGCATAGGTAGTCGGTTGACGGTGTCTCTGCAAATGAGCTTGGCCGAATTGTATTCCTTGTTCGTCATGGTGGAGACTGTGTCTTTGAGCTCTTCTCAGAAGGATTAAATTGCCAATCCAGCCCTTCGGAAAGTGTATACAGAGGTTGTCTTTGCCCAAAGGGTTGCGCTGGAGAGATTCGCAGGCCGGCGATCGGGACATTCCTCAATGTTGTGTTTTTCTTTCGTCGCCTAGCTAAATTCCGCAATGGATGATCTCACTCGGATCAGCATAATCCATGGCGACATTTTGCACAAGACGATTTGGAGTGGTAGCAGGTCAGGCAGGGCATGTCTCCTGTAATGGAATCCCAGACATATGCTTGTTTGCGCATCTTCAAATGCTATTTGGACTCCGCTTCCTAGAATGTGTGGTCCGAGATAGATAGAGACCGAGGCCTCACTTCGGAACCGTCATGCGTGTTGATCTGAAGAAGGTATCGCTATGCCAGGCTAGTGGTTCTGATCCATTCATATGATGGATCGCAGGACATGATGCTGAGACATGTAACAGAAGACGAAGCAGACTTCAACGATGTCCTCGCGTGCAAAAGCCTCAAATCTCAGTCCTCGTGCACGCAAAAGTATCCACAGAATGCAACAATTTGGATTTAAGCAGCCACTTATCGCACGCATATACGTCCCACAACTACCGCTGTAGAGTAGAACCATATGACGTATCGCTGAACAGGCTGGAGGTCATAATCAGAAATATAAAAATTCCCATCGAGTAATGACGTTTGACATCGAAGTGGTTGCATAAATAGAGATGGTGCACCTCCGGGAATTGATAACTTGCGTGGACGTACGATTACATCCCACACAGCTTGTGCAATGCTCTTGGTCATGAGCCAGAAAGAGCGTGTACGATGGTCTTGTATGTCTCATGGTTTTGTCCTCAGGCCAGTCGATCTTTCCCCCTGCTCCAGTACTCAATTTATCGACACGTCCAGAACTCTCTTGACGAGCCCAATCTTTTTTCAAGAAACTTTGTTAAATCGCAAACTTTTTGTTCGGTTTCTTCTGCAGTATAAAGTTGATCAGATGTTGTGTGGAAGTCACTCAATCTAGCCTTATTCTCGTTCCAGATGGCTTTTACCGCTGCAAGAAATAGAATTCGCTTGACTTTGTACCAGCCAAGCAAATTTTAGTATATAGATGGTACCCATTCTTGTCTTCGGTGACTTCAAAGAAAGGCCTTACTTAGATTAGAAGGGAGAGTACGAAGATTTAGAAAGACAGAGGTATCGAAGAGATACTAGGAGGATGAGCGTATTAATTTTAAAGGGACTGTGTAGTGGCTCCTTGTTAAACCTTGTGTTTCGCTAGGCTTCCTAGCGTTTAGTATCCCTTCGTTGAGTTCAAATGGGGTCATACTGAGCTTTTCGAACCGCATCGAGCATTCCTTGACGTCGGTCGTGATTTTCGAAATAGTGCTAACGGTGCTGGAATAGAAAAATGGCCACCGGAGTGCTGCTCCGGCACAAATACTTAATCGCTATGCATCACGCAAGCTCCTTTGACTATGCAAAAGAGATCTATAGACCGATCATCCAGATCAGCGAACCCTATTTGCCTGCTCAAAATGCCTATTATCCCATAGTAGATACCTCCCAGTACTCCGAAACGATGCGAGCAAGATCTTCTGCACCTACACTAGTTTCCTACGCCAACTTCTTATCGAGGCGAAGACCACAGGTCTGGGCGGGAAAAGCATTTTATTCTCAACTGCAAGTCACATTTCGTCATCGTATTGGTCTATAAGGCCTAATTTTGTAAGATCAGTACTTTCAGAAAATTCGAGCGGCAGCGATGTCTTACCATTCTCCTCTTCGCGAGTGCTGCGACCTCGGCTAGTAGTTGGCAATTGATTGTAGCCTCTTTGACGAGGTATTAGGCGCGCACAAGAGGAGGTAAGGATGATGAAGACGTCCTACAAAAGCACGATAAGCGATATGAGCGTTCAAGCGTGCTTCTCCGGAAACTTACATGGATGAAGCCAAAAATGCCAGCCCAAAGAGTGTAATTCGGTAGTTGCCTCCACCCGCGTTGGTGCATCACAGTCCTTTGATATGCAATACCACCTAGCAAGTACACAGCAGCCGCGATTAGAACGATAACACCAAATACACCGCCAGGTCCTAGCGACTGCTGAGGATCGATGACGCCACCACAAGCAGCCATCGAGCGCGCTTCGAAGAAGTACGTGCACTCATCAAGAGTACCTAGAAAGGAAAGATGCGCCTTAGGAGCAAGCGAGTCTCGATCGCAGTTGAAAGAGATGATGGCCGATTTCCTCCTTTCAGGTTCTCTGCCGGGAGAGCCCTTGTGAGACTTTCGGTCATCGTCCCTGTCGTCATCATCGTCATCATCGTCGCTATTGAGTTTGCGAGGTAGCAGACGATTAGAGTCGTCGCAGGGAGAGCCATTAGTGTAGTTCATGATAAGCTTGCGGCCTCGAAAGAGGGGTTCAGCGGACGCTTGCCTGCATATCGATGCAATCAGTACAGTTCCGTGAAGGAGCAATACCAGAGCTTAGGCTAAGTCACAGTACGTACCCTATCGAGTATGTTTTGTCATCATATGTGTAGTAGGCGCTGACGTTTTTCACCAGATCGTCCTTAATGCCCACGACTTTCTCTAAAGGCTCAATCACCGGCGCGCAAAAGTTCATCGTGAAATTTGTATCATAGTCGTATCCTCTGGCATGCCAGCTTTCTAAACGATCATCCTTGTGCGCTTTCTTGTGGTTCTGCAGAGGCTGCACTGTCATAGTGTTGAGGTCGTAAAAATTGCCATTTATGGGGTTATGAATCTGGCATGGCTTGACTGGTTTCGAGTCTAATGCGAGGCCTGTGGACAGGAGAAGGGGAAGGAGGAGGGCGGCGGGAAGATATTGGCGCATGACGGCCTGGGAGTTGGAGGGAGTGCAGACAATGCAGATCTCTCAGGACTTGTCTTCAAATCCCCTTCTGTTATATTGCATTGATGCCGTGGATGTTCGTTGGTTCGTTGTCCATGGATGAGAACCAGTGGGCTGATGCCAAGCTGTTCCTTCTACATAATTAAGGCTGAGCCCGGAGATATGATGCTCCGGCTACCTAGGCGTCTACGGTAGTCTAGATGATTAGATCCCTCGAATGTCCTTGGACACTTAGTCGTTGTAGGCATAGCGTAGCTGGCCTACGACCCTTGCAATATCGTCATTGACATTGACTCATTGCCAGCGCCATTAAACTGCACTAGTGGCCTAAAGAATGGCCTCGCGATTTGTTTATCGCTCCTGACTGCGCTCGTTACCTATGGCTTGAACGTACTTTCAAGCATGAGCTGACCTACCAGACAAATGTGAAATAATGTCAAAGAGTGAGCGTAAATCTGTGCTGCCGTCAGAACCTTCCCATGGCTATGAATTTGGTGGACCGTGAGCTTCGCGCCAGTACTTGAAGAGCTCTTAGACGACGCTGATCATATTCTAGTCTTGGAGCTTTCGCTACCTCGTTGGGTCTCCCACTGCTCTGCTATCTCACTGCCTTCGCCTGTAATGATGTCTCCGGTTGTCCAATTCCTTCAGCTCTACACCCAACAAGCCTCACGCTAGCGAAGCTCAGAGAAGAGACTGGGTGGCCTGCAGAGGGTGTTGTGGGGCTGTATAGCACGCATGTGACGGCCTGGGTGCTAGGTTACTACTTTTTAAGCCTTGTACTACAGACGGCTCTTCCTGGTGTCGAGACAGAGGGCGTAGAGCTAGCGTCTGGTGGAAGATTGCAGTACAAATTCAATGGTAACTCATCACGGATGCCTTATTTGGGTCAAGATGCTGACTACCTACAGCGTTTAGCTCCGCACTGGTTATCGTTGCCATTGCAGCTGGGGGCACAGCTTTGCAAGGACCCGAATTTCCTCTGTGGACCTTCATATGGGATAACTATGTTCAACTTATCACAACGAACCTCGGCATAGCATTTGCACTTGCGTCCTTCGTGTACTACCGAAGCTTCTCCGTGAAGAAAGGAGATAAAGCGCAGCGAGAATTAGCAGCTGGAGGACATTCAGGAAATATGATTTATGACTGGTTCATCGGTCGTGAGCTCAACCCACGTGTCACTCTTCCTGTATTTGGCACCATTGATATCAAGGCCTGGTGTGAACTTCGTCCAGGTATGCTGGGTTGGATACTACTTGACTTTGCCTTTATTGCACATCAGTACAAGCTTTATGGATACGTCAGCGATAGTATCATTCTCATCACCGTGTTCCAGACAATATACGTTTTTGATGCGCTATACATGGAACCGGCCATACTCACGACGATGGACATTACTACAGATGGATTTGGCTTCATGTTGGCGTTTGGTGACCTAGCATGGCTCCCATTCATCTACTCGCTGCAAGCGCGGTACCTTGCTGTGTACCCTGTTAACCTTGGTCTGACGGGGATACTCGGTGTCCTCGCAGTGCAAGGCTTTGGCTACTATATCTTCCGGGGCGCTAACAACGAAAAAAATCGTTTCAGAACTGACCCCAAAGACCCCAAGGTGGCTCATCTAAAGTACATGGAGACCAGATCGGGAAGTAAGCTCCTGATCTCAGGATGGTGGGGAACCGCAAGACACATCAATTACCTTGGTGACTGGATTATGGCGTGGTCATACTGCTTGCCAACCGGTATCGCAGGGTACCTAATCAACCGCAACTCTTCACATCCTGCCGATGGCCACATCTTTGGCGGAACTCCAGGAGGACCCCAAGTCTACCAGGGCGAAGCTAAAGGGTGGGGTATGATAGTCACGTATTTCTACGTATTCTACTTCATGATCTTGCTCATTCACCGAGAGTCAAGGGACGAGGTGAAATGCATGAGGAAGTATGGAAAGGACTGGGAGGAGTACAGAAAGAAGGTCCCGTGGAGGCTCCTGCCTGGCATATACTAAATCAAGGCACTGGGAAGCGAAAAGGGGCCCTGAAGCGAGAGTCCACCAAGGAATCAGCTCTTTCACTTCTCCTAAATCACCCGGAAATCTACAGAATGAATCGCATAGCTATACAGAATAGAATGCCTCGAATTCAAAGCAGCAAAGTATGTTCGTGGAAAGCGTGCCAAAATTTAGGTGTGATTTTCTCGCGTCAGGGTGCCTCCCGGGTACCCTTCGAGTGAGGCCACCTCGTAGTTGTCCACAGACTTGATCATATGAAACCGCGGTCTAGTCCCATCAGCTTCAACAAACACGTCGTCTTTGTCGCCTGCTAAGACGCTCGCGTCGTGATTTCTTCCGAAAAGTCGTCGTGAACGCGGTCGCGCGCTGAGCTTGCTTGACGCGCTATCTTGTGACTCATTCTTAGCGTTTTTCACGATTGCAGGCTTGGTTCAATTTGGTCTGCCTCTGTATTTTGCACTACGGGGTACCTATGTGCTCTCTGAAACGCTTTCACAAGGTTTCAGAAGCGGTCAGGAATTTCGAGAGTTTCGAAAACCATTCGTAATGAGAGTAGTTCAGATACACGGGGTTTGGACTACCCAAAAAGCCTTGCCGAGTCTAAGCGTCGCTAGTTACCTTACCTTACCATATCTCTCAAAAGGTTGTCCAGCTCGTTGCATGACGGGTGACTGGCGGTTAATGGATATCTATCCTTGGTGCGCACAAGTCACGAGGCTGTATAGCACGTGTTGTGCATGAAGCTGTAAGAAGTTTGGACTTCAGGCAAGCTTGAAGAATGATCTACAAATAGCTTCCGGTCGCACTCGACACTTGTTAGGGTACTCCGTACTCACCTCAAGGTACTTGTACGATTACGCATTCAGATTCAGATCTATTGATTGTGACCTGTCCTGGTGACCGAAGTCAGCGCCTGACTATCAAAATGCTTCGGCCGCGTGTAAATAGGTGCATTGCATTATTGCCTTCCTGGCAATTGCATTGCGTGTCATGGCCGCATTCGGGGCTCCCCATTTAGAACATTGGAAGGCAGCACTAATCGTAGATCATCACGCACAGCCACCAGCCACTAGCCACTAGCCACCATGTCCGGAGATCTCTATTACGATTGCCACAAGCATCCATGACTAGGCCACAGGGAGGAGGGAGCTTGAGATTGAGTGCCAATTATGCATATGAGTATGGCGATAGATGAAGGGCAGCGGTTCTTATATGGGAAACATAGAGTAATAGCACCATGTGTAGAAATAAGAAAGGGTTGGTCAAAGCTGGACTATAGAACTCGATTTCAGCCAATCAACAATCGTCGCAGGGATTGGAAGGACAAGCTCAACTCCAACCGCAACTCCGCGACGCTTTTCAGCGAATCTAGTCACACATACGGCCCAAGACCACACACACCATCACATGAGCCTTTTGACTATCATGATATGCGTTGCAACAAAAGCTCATCGACTGGCTCTGCGACCTTCCCAAAAGACCAGCTAGGAAGATTACACTCCGTGGATCTCGCGGCTTCGTTTCCATCGGAACGTTATTATCAACTGTCACTGCACTGTTCCACATGCAGTAAGAAGGCCGTCCATACCTCGCAAGAGAAGCTGAGGGGAGATGAGACCGTCTCTAAAGGCGTGGGATTCGCCTTCCCCACACCAAGAAAATGCTGCTGCCGCTGGCATCAAATTATCAGTATCTCGTGACTTCTGGCTGTCACGCACCGCGCTTCGGATTGAGTGGAGAAATGACGCAGATATACCAATAGTAGAGTATATGCATCATTCATACCAGACATTGGAGATACGCTACGACCAAAGCTGCGGACTCGCCCGCTCTTCGTCTTGTTAGATGGTGAAGTTTCTGGCACCTACGCACTGCCGCACGACCTGACCGGCGTACCAACTACCAACTTCTCAGGCTACAAGGCCAAGATGGTCGATGACTATCTATTTACGTTTACCACGTTGTAAGTGTGACTTATCAAGTCATCCAAGGTAATCGTGGGCATCATCTACCGAGTGCAATTTGAGAGGGAAATATGATCTTCTACTGCAATCTCCATATTCACGAACCACAGTATGAATACTGATACTGACCTAACGACAAGGTGGAGGCGAATAATGAGCCAGCTCGGTATAGAAAAGCCATTTTGTTTCTAGCTGCATGTTAGGATCCACCGCCAGCGCGGGCTGGGGGCTTTGGGGGGGCTGTGAAGGCCCAGCCTGGCGCGGCCTTTTTGCCGAGGCGAGCAACTTTGGTGCAGTCGAACTCCCTGGCGAGTCCTGGTCAGCGCGCATCTAACGCAAATACACGTCGCTTTAGGCTAACTCCCATTATAAGTTGCATGAATCTAAAGCTAGATCGTGCAGATGGCTCAAAGTCTTGAGCTTTTCGTGATTTTGCATTGCGCTTACCCACGCACGTCCTCCGCGCGCTGTGCAGCTGGCTGACTGCCAGACTCGCCACAATATAATATGGTAACACCCCCGCCAAATATACCCTTCCTCCCTCCTTACCCTACTTCGGTGCTACCACCACCGACTCTTTTCCTTTAACGACTCATATCATAATTCTTCTCCCCCTTATAAAAGGCGTGCATATTATTTCCCTAGTATTGGGACCGCCAAATAATTTCTTTTCTTTTCTATTTACGATTTTCCTGTCAGCCTCACCCCACGAAATTCGCTCTCCGTCCTACCGCAAATAACCTATCACAAACATCAGACATCATGCCTGCTCAACTACTTCCCGCCTCTGCTGCCGCATTTCAGACTCGCTCCGCCCCTAACATAGTCCTCAACACCAAGGTAGATCCTTGGTTGACTGCTACATTGAAGAGGATAAACCGGATAAAGAGACCGTTGAATAGTGTGCCCCAACATTTTCGATGTTTGACAGAGACGCTTGCATCTCCATCAGCAATATGGACGCTGTGTTCGCTGTTGCTCCCAAAGGCTCCCGAGTCGGATCTGGTTCATGATGACAACCCTTTGATAGAAGCGGTCTTCAACTACAAGATGGTCACCATCGAAGCTTACATCGTCCACGTCGACATGGTCTCGCAGAATGAAGTCGCCTTCAAGCTAACACCCGAAACGATAGATGCATTGATAGAGTACCACAAAGAGATCCACTCAAAAGACGCATCAGCTAGTACTTGGAACTGGTCAGAGAAAGAGATCCAGCTGAAGAAATTGCAGGAGGACTTCAAACAGGCCATCAACAAGTATGTCTATCGAACGGGTGCAATGGCTCTCGAGGGACTAGAGGAGGACGGTGCTGGCGAGCTACTCTGTGGGAGGGCTGAAGAGGTCAAGGCGGCCATCATGGGCTTATTTCTCCCACTTCTACCCCCACCACCGCGACCTGTCGATGTCGTTCGTCCAACTCCAGTCTTACCAAGCTCAACAGGTGCCGAGCACTGGTGGCAGCCGACGTTACCCTCGCAGTACACTAGTGCACGAGACACTTTCTCGTACGCTCCATCAAACAGCACTGTTTACACGACCGCAGACTCAGGCTCAGGCATGTGGGCTAGCATGGATGCAAACATGGATTTTGGCATGGATGCTGCCATAGACACGAGCATGTTCTTCGACGATGTCCCAGCCATGAATTCGCCCACGTCAAGCTCGTCCTACAGCGACCAATTTACTAGTGGCAGCCCCAGTCCACCACAGTTCTACAGCCTCCCGGTCACATCAGCACCGATGTCACAGCCGCTTCCTTTACCTAGTCTACTCTTGTCACAGCAATGTGGCACCAGTGCAGGGCTCGGTGGATTTGGATGGGACAGCTACCAAAGTTTTGGTGCGCCAATGTCATACGCCATGTAATCGATCTCTCATTAGAAGAGTGTCCATCACCGGTGACATCTACGGGACTTGGAGCAGACTGGACATACTCTCCAAAGTCTTCACGCTGACGAGCTCACGAAAGATACAACGCCATCGATCCCTTGGGCAGGCATCACGATAGATTTCTTGACGCGGACCAGAGCCGGATACCCCGTCCCTTTTTTTGCTTATTGATTAGTCCTGCGTGTTTTAGCGAGCGTTGCTTTTACTGTTTTATTACGCATCATGACTCGGGCTGGACCTGTCAACAAACTTCGATTCTCTTATCTCGACAATTTTGGGAGGTTTAAAATCCGGCATTTATACAAGATCGAGGCCTCACGGCAACAGATTGGGAGGAATCATGTCATTGCTACATCGCGACTCCTGTATCCTTTTCATGAATCGTCGTCTTTCAGGGAGCGGTCCGACTCAAGGGGTAAGCCTGCGCTTACATATCCCCTTGATGTTCCGGCCGCATACCTGCTGTTCAGCCCCCCTCCGGTGCTGAGCACCGGCTGGAAAGGTGGGCGGACGACGACAAAACATCTAATAAGAACGGCGGGCATCCGGTATGCGGATATAGTGGGGGCTGCGTCGTTCGCCTGGTGGAATATCGGGACGGGTCGCGGTGGGACTTGCGTATCGAGGGAAGCCTGTGGTGAAACTTGAGGGAGGATCTGTGGTCTTCTTTGTGGTCTTGACTGGGGGCACGGAACGATTGATGTCAGGCGACGCGTGGATTTTGTAGGATCATCTCCTACTCTTGGAACTGCGTTCTGGGATGCTTCTCACTGAGTGGGAGGAAGCGGATGCTGGAATTAGGAGCTGAGCTCTGTATACATGTGATATAATGTGAAATACAGACATTCTCACACAGATCAGTATTTCGTATTTGACCCAAATATTTCACATCGAACATGACGAGTAACCTTCGTAGTAGCAGATTTGTTTGTCGCACGTATAGGAAGCCGCCGTTACCGCTGCGTCGCTTCGTCGTCGTTAGAAATGCACGTAGTCGTGTTGCACAACTCCGCTCAACAAATAAGTGTAACGCTACCTACCATATTTTGTTACCTGATGATCTTATGTAGATAGCCAAAGAACTGTGCCATTGACATTCCTCTTGCCTCTTGCATCTTCAAGCCAGCAATGCTTATTGCGACAAATTCTCAAATACCTTCACATAAAAGGCAGCAAGGCATCTTCCAAGACTTTGACTGAAGCGATGGAACAGCGTTGCTCGCTCTACAAAGTCCTCTGATCCTTACATCCATAGGGGTTCAAACTACATCATGGCTGCCCTTCACGCGGCTCTCAAATCTCTAGGTCCCACCCCCTTCTCGTCCGTCCCCACCTCTCAATCAGAAGCCACCATCTACCTCCAGCAAGCCTTTTCAGACGCCCAAACAATAATCGAATCCGTGCCTCTCCCTCCACCCAATGATCCTCTCGTCTCAGGGCGTCCCCGTTCCTCTACTAGCGCCTCGATCGCTTCCAACGTCTCTGAGATATCCTCGTCGTCCGCCCGCTCCGAGCTCCTTAACCCAGCACATGAAAGCCTGCAAAAAGAATGGGGCAAGCCGATAAAATTGAATGCGAAGGATAACCCATTGGGTATGGCAGTGTACAAAGCGGCGGGAAAGGATGGAAAGGGAGCGTGGTTTGCGAGGCGGAGCGTGCATGAGGGGCTGGGATTTACAAAGTGGAAGCTAGGGTTGCAGAGAGAGTTTCCTGAGACTTTGGAGGTAAAGGGTGGACCTGGGGAAGGTAATATTAGGGGAATTG
>JASZXT010000028.1:0-84578 GCA_035521555.1 Lecanoromycetidae sp. Uapishka_2
TCGCTAATCTCTCTGAGTGTTCGCTTGATGTCTTGTCTGACGCTGGAGGGTGGGAGGTCGCTGGTTTCGAGGGAGGGGAGGTCGTGTTCGGTATCTTTGAGACTGCTGAAGGTCCAGATGTCGACGGTGTCTGTTTGTGGGTGCCTTTTGCGAGGAGATTTGGAGTGTGGGCGGGTTTGAGGTTGGTTGGGATTGGGAACGGCTTCCATGTTGTCTTCTGCTAGTGTTTCTCCAGGCAATTTCTGCATTTTGTCGGGTCTGCTGACGAGGTTATCAATGTCGATTGGCTCTGGTGCCACCCCGCTCTTGACTTGCGATTGCAGATCGGTGGATCTCAGGAGTTTAGCATGCTCAAGGGTGAGCTTTGCCAATTGCGCTTCAGCGTCTTCTCGTGCTGCTCTTTGCCTGGCTTCACGCTTCTTCAGATTCTCCTCCCTCGTGTGGCGTCGTGTTTCGTAGCTCATCATCTCCTCTTTCACCCTTGCAAGACTACGCTTGAGAGCCGAATTCTCAAGTCCAAGCCTTACAGCTGCCTCTTCAGATGCGTGTGCAGAGTCGCGTAGAGTGTCAAGCTGTGCCCTCAGACCACTCTCGTCTGCGCGGTGGCTGCTTGCATCTGGCACGCCCGTTTGGACATCAAACGCCTTGTCGTTGGTGTCAGCCTTGGAGGCGTTTTGGTCATTCCGTTCAATCAATTCTTCAGCGGAAACCCTGCTTTGGAGAGCAGCTTCATATCGATCAGCCTTCTGCTTGTATCGAATCGCTCGAGCCGTCTGCTGTGCAAGCTCGCTTACGAGCTTTGCTAGATCACCTCCCTCCTCTAAGTCGCCTGACTGAACCATTTCCAAGTGCTTTGCTAGCTTCAATATTTTTTTCTCCATCGACGCAACTTTGGCTAGCTCTTTTGCCAGGCTTTCAGTCAGACTCGAGGCTTCGGAGTCCTTCATCGCAGCATAAGATTTGTAACTTTGGCTATACTGTATTATATTCTTCATCTCGCGACTTGACCGCTGATGAAATCCTTCAAATTCTGCTTTCCAGTGCTGTCCTGATCTCGATCGTGGCTTGCTGAGATCTACTGTAGTATCAGGATCGATCGTGGGGCTGTCTGGTTGGATAGCGGGAGCTGTCGCAGTAGACTTTCCAGGCCGTTGACTGCTTAAATCTTTGGCATGCTTGGGCTTGTCCGGCTCCTGCTTTGACAGCTCTATTAGTCTCTTGGTGAGCCCCGAATGGCGAGATTGTCCTGCAGCAGGCGCTTCCGACACTTTCTTGTATGGTGTAAGCTCGGGGTCAATGATTGATTCTGCATCGTCTACGTCGATAGCCGTGGCTTTCCCTTGAGCTACTGCTTCATTGAAGCCAAAGGAAACGGTCTTGCGACGTGTCGTAGCTGTTCCCGGGGTCAGGAGGATGCCTTTCGTTGGAGATGCGAGCGATTCAGGGTTCCACGGCCCTGGGTCCCCCGATGTTGACTTAGATTCTCTTCGAGTAGTATTGCCCATCCTCGCCTTGTCTAAAGCGGCACGATCTTCCGTATCTCCGTTGTTTGCTCCTGCTTGCCCAGAAAGCCTGGTTCCTCTTTCTGGATGAGGGGTTCCAAACAATGCAGTCTTAAAGGCGCGCACTGCAAACACTGGCGCTGGGGTCTCGGGCGCATCATCGAAGTATGAGTGGCCTTCTCCTACACCATAGTCAGAGGAACGCAAAGGCCTTGGATTTTGGAGAATTTACCTGCTTCAGCATACTGCGCGTCTGCGGGTCGCGACGTTCCTACGAGCCAGTCCAACATCTTTGCTGGCGCACAACCTAGCAAGCGTATTGGGTAGCTAGCCAGGTCCCGACTTCATCCACGATGCGGAGTCTCAGGATTAAAGAAAGTGAATGGCATTGTTTACTTTCGATGTCGGAGCGAGCGGGGATAAGGTCCGAAGTAGCTTAGTAATACAAGCCCGCCAAGCAATTAGTGCTTTAACCGTTTCTCATCTTCGATATCTGAACAGGTATTATAGGACGTCTCTATAACTTCACATTTCTCTCTAGGTGTCTAGCAAGGGATTGTTCTTGTGAATTGACGTCATGGGCTCGACCCAGGGATCCCCCCACTCCAGCCATGGACCCTCACCTCAACCCGAACCCACCTCTAACGAACTCACGACTACGAACGGTACCACAGATGTGGCTCCACACGCCGACACACCTGACCCAGAACAGAAGAAAGTGAAGAAAATAATAAGAAAAAAGCGGCGACCAGCGCGTCCCCAAGTTGACCCATCCACAATGAAGTCCGAACCTCCACCTCAAACCGGCACCATCTTCAATATTTGGTATAACAAATGGTCAGGCGGCGATCGCGAGGACAAATACCTTTCGAAAACCGCTGCAGCCGGACGCTGCAATATCTCCAAGGACTCAGGCTACACCAGGGGCGATAAGGTACCAGGGAGCTACTTCTGCTTATTCTTTGCGAAAGGTCTATGTCCGAGAGGTCAGGAGTGCGAATATTTACACCGTCTACCTGGGTTATTCGATACGTTCAATCCTAATGTTGACTGCTTTGGAAGAGACAAGCATAGCGACTATAGAGACGATATGGGTGGTGTGGGATCCTTCATGCGTCAAAACCGTACACTCTATATTGGCAGGATACATGTCACAGACGACATCGAAGAAGTTGCAGCCCGACATTTCGCCGAGTGGGGACAAGTGGATCGGATACGGGTCTTGACCGCAAGGGGTGTGGCTTTTGTCACCTACACTAATGAAGCGAACAGCCAATTCGCAAAAGAAGCGATGGCACATCAGAGTCTCGACCACAACGAAATTTTGAACGTGAGGTGGGCGACTGTGGATCCGAATCCCATGGCACAAAAGAGGGAAGCGAGGAAAATCGAGGAGCAGGCTGCGGAGGCTGTGAGAAGAGCGTTACCAGATGAGTTTGTTAGGGAGATCGAGGGCAGGGATCCGGATGCAAAGAGGAGGAAGAGGATAGAGGGCGGTTTTGGGCTAGAGGGTTATGAGGCGCCAGATCAGGTGTGGTACGCGAGATCCAGAGATCTGGAAGGTACTGGCGCTGTGGGCATGATTGAAGGTGCCGAGGAGCGATATCTTATCGAAGATGGGCAGGCAGGGCAAGAGGATGGGACTACTTCAAAGAAGGGCATTATATCAAACTCGACGTTGGCTGCTTTGCAGAAGCAGGCTTCAAGTAAAGGTGGAATAGTCCGGACAGCAGCGGCACCAGCGTCGACACCAGCTGGTCCACTGGTGGCGTACGGTAGCGATGATGACAGTGATTGAGACATCCAAGACTTTCCATCTATGATACCTCGGGATATGTATTGTTCGAGGACGTGCCTCTCAAAAACTAAGTGTTCTACAACGTTGCTAGTCTTACATCTATTGACTTCAACAAGTAGCACGTAGTGATGGCAATGAGGTGGGTCAAATGTTTGCAGTAGAATGCTAGATTTTGATAAGGCGAAAATGCACTTTTGTGGCAATGCTAACAGAGCACCTAGGGTATACGCGTCGCCATACTCATTCATTCATTCATGAGACATCCACCAGATACCAGACGAGATCATTCTCATTAATCGAAGTGCCACAAAGGCCTTTTTTTATCAGACGGAGATTCTTCTTATCACCATCTTTCCAGCGCATATGTATTTTACCGCTTGGATACAAGCCGCCTCATCATTTGTACTATTGGTGCAGCTCCGACAAGATGATCAAGACGGTTTTCCAAGGTGATAGGATATGCACGCCTTGGTGCGGAAGTTGTATATAATCACATTCGAGTGGCCAGGCGTAACGTCTTTTTGCATATTCTTCAGCATGTTTTGGAGATCTCCAAGGTATTGACGTTCTCCAGGTGCAGCCCTTTGGATAAATTCTTTCCAAGACGCAGGATCGGACAGGCGTGTTTCGATGATACCCTCAAAGACCTCATCCTTAGTCTCGATAGCCACAATCGGACTGTCAGCACAAGCTTGGAGGTATGCCCGCTTGTGTGCTTGGGCTTCTTCGACAACCGTCTTTCTATTTACCTTTTTCCCTTTGTTCTGTGATGTTAGAACCTTGATATCGACTTCACGGTCTTTATCAGGCACGCTTGAGTCTTGGCGACTACTGTGTCGAAGCAGTGATGCTTTTGGTACGCGAGCCTCTTGCCTATCACGATCGCGTATTTCAGTCCGCAGATGTGCAGCGAGCTCTGAGACTCGCACCTCAGTCTCATCCTTGCGGCTGGTGTTCTTAACTTTAGCCATATCCTCTGCCTTGACAAGTACTACCCAACTATGATCGTCGGCACGGTCGTCTGTCTTCGTATAAAGATTTTCGCCATTGGCTTCTCCGTTCCTCTCGGCTAGCTCTGCACTAATATTATTACTCCAAAGCTCACTTAGGATATCGACACCAGTGTTGTCAAGCAGATTCTGGTCAAAGCTGTCAATGAGAACGTCGCATCGCCTCGTCTTCCATGCAGAATTGTTTGAAGGATCTGCTCTCTTCTTACTTTTCGATTTTGCCACCTTTTCCAGATAGCCTGCCAGATTTGCGCAGAGACTGGTCCACGCGAGCTGGAATCCCACTGCGTGGACATGAGTCCGCCTTGACGTTATTGGCTGGTGTCGTCGGACAAGTTGATCGTAACGCCCCCCTGCAGCAAGCACGGATCGCTTTTTGGTATCATAAATGCATTGGAATAACAGGTTCCCTCTATAGAATTTCTCGTTGTAACTACTCAATGGACTGATATAGACTTTGCGTTTGACTTTCAGACGAGAGAGAAAGAGACTGACTGCTTGCATGTGAGCAAAAGTGGCTTCGACATTGAATGTGTCTTTCAGGATAGAGCGGAGCCGGGGCACGGCATTTTCCCATGTGTCTCTGAAGTCGAATAGTTCGAGCTCGTCAAGGGAGGTCGCTGGGATAGCAATCGAAGGGCCACGTAGCTCATGTCTTACTTTTGTCCATGTCCAATCTCCAGTATGTAGTTTACTGATTGTTTCCTTAACAGCAAGCCATCTAGAGGTTTCAACGTTGCAGAATTCCAAGATAGCGTCCAGTAAGTGTGAATGGTTTACATGATAGCACATTTGCACAGATGACAAGTTGGGGAAAATATCAAGAATCTCATCTATAACCTTTATCACCTCCGCTTCGCGCAGAGCAAAATTTGTGCTTTTCTCGGAGACAATATCGAAGTTGGCTTCCCCAAAGATCTTAGGCTGGTCTGTCAAATGATCTACTCGATATACGTTGTCGAATAGAAAGGTCTTCCGCTCTGGCCGCAACCGTCCAGCGAAAGACATTGCGTTTGGCAAAATGAGATCGTAAGGGAGTTGCATAACCTTGCCTGTTGGGGAAAGAAATTGGACAACGTCCTCAGAAGGGTAACATTCATGATATGGGAATAAAGCAGGGCTGTCTGTTCTCTCCAAAGCACCGTGACGGTGAAAGATTGCCGTCAGATGTGCCCTCACAGTAGCTTGGAGCTCTAAATCATTTGGTAGTGATCGTGACATCGCTCTAACGTCCTCGAGTAATGTAATTGCTCGCATTGGGTCTGGGGAAGTATTCTCAACAATGACTTGATTCTCGCCGGTCGTCTGAGACTTGGGAAAGAGGCTGCTGATGAACCCAGAGCGAAAATGTGAGCTCTGGTCTGCGAGAAGCCGACGCGCTTTGCGATACGACTCGTCCTCATCTTGCACTGGAATGTCTCCACCACTGAGAAGCTCAGCGCTACTGGGCCTCCTCGAGGGTTTGATTTGTACGAGGGACGAGAATATTCTTGCCTGTGTTGCTTTTTCTGGCACATCAAGAGCTGCTGGAAGTGTGTGGTCTTCCTTCTGCAATTTTGCCAGATTCTGCGCCCGTTCCATACCAGTCGCAAATGAAACGCTCATTTCCAGTAGTATCACCCCCAGTGAGAACATATCCGCTTTTTCGTTATACTTACCGTTGCCAGCAGACCGAACTTCAGGTGCAACATAGGAAGCAGTACCAATATCCTTAGTAAAGCTTCCAAAAATCTCCCTTGCAGGCTTCGTACTTGTGGCAGAAGTCCGATAATCACCTGGTCTCGCAAGGCCAAAGTCTCCGATGCGGACGTCACCATCACTATCGATGAAAATGTTCTCTGGCTTCAAGTCCCGATGCACAATTGATAAACCATGAATATGTGCTAGACCCTGGACGATTTGCCGAAACAAACGCCAGCATTCTTGGGCATTGGCCTGTAACCCAGTATTTATCAGATCGCGTAAAGTCTGCGACAAGTTAGCATTTGCAGAAAGGCAGTAGGGGCGGGGAACAGCAAGCTGAGGTCAGTCCGAAACGCTCTTGAATTGCCGAGCTGCTTGGCTGTTGACACTGGCATTGAATTTCAAAAGCCCAATTCGGAACTCTTCGATGCTACGGCAAAGGTCTTCGAGCTCGACCCCACTGAAGGCTTTTAGGTACGGGCCCCAAGTGCTTGTATATTCTGCTCTCTGCTTACAATTGCGGGAAAGAAGAGAGGAGTAATTACCTCTTGTTTGCAGTACTCCATCTGAATGTAGAGTATAGTCCAAGTCTTTGGGTCGATATCAGTGGTCTTTTCGCTAAGGATCCCATCAAGCTCTATAGGCTTCGATCGATCAGTTGCATCACACTTGCTAGAACATTCTTCGTCTTCTTCCTCGGCGCTGGACTCTTCACCATCATCGTTGTCAGCAAATATGACATCGGCATTAGAGGAACTAATGAAGTCAAGACCTCTGGAACTGGATGGTAGTACCGGCCTCCGTCTATCGTTTGTCATTGAGGAGGACATGTCGCTTTCGGACGAGTCTGAGTCCTCAAAACCTTGGTCAGTGACTCCATCATCGATCCAAGAGGCGAAATATCTAACGACATTTGGGTGATTCAGGCGTGACAGTACAGTTACCTCACTTAGGACAGGGTCCAGGGCTGACCTTGAGCTCGCCTTGATTTTCTTGATTGCATATGGCTGTCCGTCAGTTTTGTTTCTCGCGCGGAACACCTCGCCGAACCCACCACGACCGAGGCGGCCCTCCTCGACAAATTCTTTGGCGTATCTTGATGGAGGCGCGGTGTAGGACTCACGCCGTGGATGGAATCGCTGTGATTCCACTGTTCTGGGTAATATGTCACTTCTAGACATGCCCTCTTGGGAATTCTCCTCCTCAAGCAAAGTGTCGTCGTTGCGAAAGAATTCGAAATGCAGTAGATCCCAGGCAGATGGCCGCTTTCTGGGCTCGATCTGGAAGATCTGGCTTAGCAGAGCTTGGAGGCTTTTTGTCAATTTGAGGCCATCGAGGAGCGCAAATGGCGATTCGTGCTGCGTGGTGACAGCTAGTCCAAAAGCCATCTGCAGGAAGCATACGCCAAAATTCCAAATATCTGTTGCGAATGAAAGCATGTTGTTTTGGTTTATTATTTCGGGTGCAGTCCATAGAATTGGTACGGTCTCTGGAAGACTGCCCTTTTTGAGTAAGTGTAAGTCACGGCCAAAACCCCCATCTGCTAGCTTCGCTATAGTGGTCTTCCTTTCACCTTGTTCTATCTCACTCTGCTCCAACAGTACGTTGTTTGAGTGCAAATCTGCATGAGCACATCCGTGCCGATGATAATGATTAAGGCCTTCAATTAGTTGGATTGACCACGCACGGATGACCTTGGTGTCTAAATTGTCAACAATTTTCAGCGTGTCCTGTAATGAGTGCCTGGTTGCAAGTTCCATGAGAACAAGGACTGTCCACGTCGGGGGCTTCTCGCTATCGGACTGCTTCTGTATTCGATAATTAAGAGGTTTCATGATGCTTGGGTGCTGAATTAAACCAGCGTGAAGGTCAAGCTTGGACTCCAAACTTTGGATTGCTCGTTTCATAGTGGGCTCGTTGCTGCTCGACGTTGATACTTGGCACTCCTTTATGACTAGAAAAGGTGGTTTACTGCTGCTACCTTCCCCGCCAATATCACGAAACGGTTGTACTGTGGAAACTGAACAAACAGGTCCACAACGGTAAATGACCTTCTGGTGAACAATGTTTACAGCGACCATTCTGCCAGAAGGTATCTTCGTGGAGCTAGACGGCCGCTCGAAAGCGATGACCCCAGGTGCATCAATTTCAATACTGGCTACGCTGAGCTCATTTATCGATCTGTTTTCGCGGCGAGCAAGGGCAGTCTCACGTTGCTTGACTAGGTCCTGAAGATTCCTCTCCTCTTCAGCCTGTTGCTCTAAAGCTTGTTGTCGCTTTGCTTCTTCTGCTTCGTCAGCTGATGCCCGAGCGGCACGCGCACGCACGGCTCGCTCTTCGTCCAAGGTTGGCACGTTCCTGGAGTTGGCACCGCCTGAATTATCAAGAGTCTCTTGTAAAGACGTGGCGATCTCATATATCATCTCCGAACCCACAAGCATTCTTGGCCTCGTGCTTAGAATTTCATTCGCTTCAGCCTTTACTTTGGGACGTAAATCTGATCCTGGCTCCAAGACCAAAAGTGGCAATGATTTTGGATAAGTGGGAGGAAATGTAATTTTCAACGTCATACTGACTCCCGTCGTTGTATCTGCGCCAGCTTCCGTACGTCTGAGCCTGATCTTGAAAGCATGATCACTGGTTTTGTTCCATGCTCCAGTCTTGGCTTCCTCCTCTACAAAGTCTTCCATGTAGATGGATCGAAGAACCTCAATCTCATCATGCTGTATTTCAGAGTACTTAGCATTGGCTGGAGCCATTGAGACGTCGAGCTAAACAGCCAGAAAAGCATTCCTAGATTACTATTGAGATTTGGGGATCTGCTGTAGCACGAGGTCCTGAAAAACGAGAAAACTTTCTATTAAGCTGCGCCGGAGGCCCAGCTATAGCTTATGGCCCATCGTGCAATTTTGATACACTTCCCTTTATTGTTTGTACAATAGCATCATAGATGGCTGGGGCCCAAATTACCTTCAAGGAAATCCATTTGCGCCTTGTGGTTCAACGGCTAACGGCCTCGGACCGGACCGCTTTTTTGGCTGGAACTAGTGTCAGCGGGTAAGGCTCCCATGTTCATTAGGATCCCTGAAGAAGGGCTAACCCTCTTGAATGTAGAGAAGCTGTACCCTGTAGTATCTATCGCTTTTTCTCCCCCAAACCTTCTGTCATTCAGGGTTGAACGGTGATCTTGGAACGTGTTCAGCTCGGAAAGGAGCAAACACTCGTAGCAAGCCCACCCCATATATAAGAGGCCTGGTGAATAGAGACTGTGTCCAATAATTTGCACCACGGGAGGTGACTTTCCCTACTTTGATTTTACTGTTGACTAGTGAAAGCCATATTCATCTTTGTGAAGACTTCCAGTAGATGGATCTCATCCAGAGGCTTGAACATTGATTCCCAAGTACCTGCAAGACTAAGTAAAAGAGGCTCATAGCGTACCAAGTCGTATCTATAAGACCCGGATCCCAGGCGCATTTCCAGAACCTCATGATATCAAACGCCTTCTCACCCGAATTGTATCTTGGTCAATGCAAGGTAAGCTCAGCCTGTCTCGTCATCATCCGCTGTGCCATCTCTCCTGGTACAATATCAGTATTCTACGTTACGCATCAAGTCCTGGGCAAGGCTTGCTTACGGAATGTATCTTGCTCCGGCATCCTCCGCGGCCTGCTTCGCTTCGTCCGGCAACGTCCCAACAACCTTCACAGCGTAGACGCCTGGAACGCAACCCTCCAATCTCTGCCACCTGGCTACCCAGCTGGTTGACGGGTCCGCAAGTGTAACAAGTCCTTCAAACACTTGAGACGTGCAATCCCCAATCGTGTCTGAGGAATTGGCAAGGCCAAGAAAGGACTCGCAATTGGGGCAGCCATCACGGAGGAAGCGCTAAGTGAGAGGCAGTATCAGCTGAAATCCATAAAGAAATGATGGCGCCTAATGACGGACGCACGAAACCACATACGGCGTGGGTTTGCACGATAGAGCAGACCATACAGGCGCGTAGGTAGCGCTGTTGGTTACCGGGAACAAAAGCAGACATATCGATACTGTTTTAGCAGGACGTCATATCAAAGTACAAAGTCAAATTTTTGACAGATTGGGATATCCTCGTAGAACAACGAGCTCACTCAAGGCTGAAGATCGGCAAGACCTTTGCCGGGGGACGGCCCGAAAATATTCCGGCGCCGATAGAATATGTAGCCTCGGGTAGGCAAAATTATGAAACTCGGGCATTCGCGCTTCGTGGTGTTACATAGAGATCTAGCTTAGGATACATTTTGGTGTGTCTGTTGGATATCAGTCAGCACCTATTCTCTTATAGCATCTCTTGTGCCAACAATGGGTGCCAAAGAAGAGTCTGTGGAGTTGAAAGCCAAAGGCAACGAATATATTGCTTGCCATGAATGGTTAAATGCGATAGAGGCCTACACGAAAGCTATAGACCTGTATGATCAAGACCCGACATATTACAGTAATAGAGCACAGGTCTGTGGTTCCGCCTACGTGTGGTGCCAAAACCTTTGCTGACAGTATTGCTCAAAAAGGCCAATATCAAATTGGAACAGTATGGATACGCAATTGCTGATGCCACTAAGGCTGTCGAACTGGACTCAAAATACATCAAAGTACTTTCATTCGATCTTGAAAACAATACACAGGTCTCTGACGCACGATAGGGATATTATCGGAGAGCGATCGCCTACACAGCCATACTGAAATCCCGAGAAGCTTTGAAAGATTGGAGAACAGCCGTGAAGCTCGACCCAAATAATCGCGAGAATAAGCTCAAGCTTGCAGATTGCGAAAAAGCCATGAGAAGCATTCAAGTCCTACGTGCTATCGAAGTAGCTGACGAGCCATCACCCTTCGAAACAATCCAGATCGATTCAATAGTGGTAGAGTCAAACTACGACGGAGCAAAACTGGGAACAGAGATGACGCAGGAATTCATAGACGATATGATCACGAGATTCAAAAATGGTAAAAAGCTTCACCGAAAATATGTCTACCAAATATTGGCGGCGGTGCGGAAGATTGTCTACGATGAGCCAACAATGGTGGAGATGGAGGTGCAAAAAGGTCATCAACTGACGGTATGCGGAGACACACACGGCCAATTCTTCGATCTTATGGAGCTTTTCAGGATCAATGGCTTCCCTACCGAGTCACATTACTATCTCTTCAATGGCGACTTCGTTGATCGAGGTTCATGGTCTACGGAGATCGCTCTTCTACTATATGCTTACAAATGGTTACATCCCAAGGCATTCTTCCTGAATCGTGGGAATCATGAAACGGACGACATGAATAGAGTCTACGGTTTTGAAGGTGAATGCAAAGCTAAATACTCAGATCGTCTCTTCCCATTATTTTCTGAATCCTTCTCTGCTTTGCCGCTAGCAACCCTCATTGGGAAAAAATACTTTACGTTACACGGCGGCCTCTTCTCAGATGACAAGATTTCCCTAGATGACGTCCGAAAGCTCGATAGGCATAAGCAACGGCAGCCCGGACAAGCAGGGCTAATGATGGAAATGCTCTGGACTGACCCACAGAAAGAGCCTGGCCGAGGACCAAGCAAGCGAGGTGTAGGTCTCCAATTTGGTCCGGACGTCACTAAGAGATTTTGTGAAAACAATGGATTGGACGCGGTGATTAGAAGTCATGAGGTTCGTATGGAGGGTTACGAAGTGGAGCACGATGGTCACTGTATCACAGTGTTTTCGGCACCGAAATACTGTGACAGCACGGAGAACAAAGGAGCCTATATCAACATCGGACCAGACTATAAATTGGAATTCCACAAATTTGATGCTGTCCCTCATCCTGATATCAAGCCCATGGTACGGTCGCTCTTCCTATCAACGTGTGATCGCTTATTGACACCTTCACCTAGGCATATGCACAAAATTCTCTCATGTCTATGTTGTAGACTACAGCGGTTCTAATCATCTCCGCTACCCGCTATTCTCTGATTTAGCGACTTCGCATATGATGCAGGCGTCCTTTACTGCATCTCAGGTATTTGGTATAGGAGACTTTGCTTGGAATGTCCGGAATACATACCATGTAAAATAGTAATTTGAGATAAGTAAAAACATCCCCGAAGCCCCGAGTCTCTTAATCTTACGGGCGAAGTTCATTCGCTTTGAAGAACTGAACGTTGCATCTCGAATAGCGATCGTTGTCAAGGCTCAAATAACTGCGATCCATCCCCAGCCCCTACAGCACCCAAGCACTCCCCTTTCCCACTCACTCTCCAGCTTACAGTGCCATCGTTTCCAACCCAATGACTCAAAGCGCCCACAACAGCCGCACTATCTTCTCTCGGAACTCGAATCCACACATCCATGCCTCCGACCTTCAGAAAGTCAACAGGAATGGCAGTGCCTGTTAAGCCCAGAAATTGGCTGAGTGCTGAGGTGAGATACGTGCGTGCGGTCAGAACATCTACGGGCGATAATTCTGAGGAGTGATTGCCAAGAAAAGAGGTCGTGATGAGCGTAAGGTGGAGGTAGGTGTGGGGTAGGTTGTTGATCGTGACTGCTCTGTGAATTGTTTGAGAGGGTTCTTTTGTGAATTTGGTATCCCCAGTTACTATATCCGGCGCAGTCACGGCCGGCTCGGATGCCATAGCATTTAGAATACTGTCGTAAACACTCAATGTTCGTTGTAGAATTTCGAAGTTGCTTTTATAGAAGAGATCTACGACCTTGCATGACCTAGGACTAGCGCCCGCTTCTGACCCGCTCTCTCGATTGCGCTTGCTCAGCCTGATATCTGGTTCGCTTACATTTTATTCTCATTGCAAACGTTCAAAACTGTCACTGTTGGTGTGGGCTTTACTTACCTCGGATACCTCTTTTCATACTAAAACTATGGCTTCGATATCGTCCTCAACAGCGCTCACAAAGCGGTCCATGGATACCTCCTTCATGCCCCCGCCGCCTCCTCCAAAACGCATAAAGCGCCCCGCCAAAGTTTTGGACGAGGACGACTATATGGATGCCTTGTCGCATATAATAGCTCGTGACTTTTTCCCCGGTCTGCTAGAAACAGAATCGAAACAGGATTATCTCAACGCACTGGATTCCCAAGATCACGAATGGATTGCCTCAGCAGGCCGGAAGCTTACAGAAGTTATGACACCGGGACCGGATGGGAGGAGACTTCGAGGAAGAAGGGGCACGAGCATGACCCCGTCATCAGGATCCTATGGAAGAGGAGGAGAGACACCCAGGGCATGGCAAGGCGACACACCTATGTCTGTCGTGTCAGATTCTACCACTACCAGCACTCAACTAGAAAAGCCCGAAATCGACACAAACATGAGCCTCGGCGCCTTCCAGGAGAAGTACACAAGTGAAGACAATGAAAGCTTCTATAAACTCCTCGACAAACAAAACCTCAAAAGGGTAGAAAAGCACGCCTGGATGTGGAACGGTAATAAGATACCAGCGCCCCGCCAGATCGCCCACAAAAAGCGCGAGGCACTCCTTGCCGCCAACAAGGCCTCACAAGTCGCTGAAGATGGCAAAGAGCTTGCTATCATAAATCCGAAGGATATGCGACCAGCAATGCCAGAAACCTGGAAAGCTCGTCCGGACAACAACTTCATGTTTAATCCTAGCTCAGTCGAAGATAGCATACAAACCGTGGCCCAAAAAGCCCAAGAAATCTCACTTGCGCCCCCCAAAACAGTCCTCTACGACAACACACGTATCACTTCTTCCAATTTCGCTTCTTCCTCCGATCACGACTCCTTAATTCCTCCCTCGCCCTCGCTTTCCGCTGTACGCGACGCTATCTCCGGCAATCCACGGCCCTCCCCCTCATCGGCATCTTTCTCCGGCGCCTCTACGCCTCGAGTAAACGGCTACGCGTACGTCGACTCGGAGCCTGAACCCTCTCCCTCTCCACTTCTGCTCGGTAATGGCGACAGCACGCCTAACCCTTTCAAGCTGAGCGAGAGTAGTAAGAGGGAAGCTTTGCATCATCGCATGGTGGATAAAGTTGCAAAGGGAAAAAGAATAAAGGGAAGGGAAAGTGATTTGAGGACACCGGTGCCAAGGTTTGCCAGTAGTCCGAGGATCGCAAGGGGTGGGATGACGCCTGCTGCACAGAGTCTTTTGGGCAGAGTCAATACAGGCAAGACGCCGGCAGGGCTACGGGAGGGGACTGGCTTGGGGAAGACGCCGAGAATGAGCGGATTGAGGCATGGGTGGACACCGAGGACGGATGAAAAGACTTGAATCCGAAGACAGGATGGACAATGAGAAATGTAAATATTATAACGTATATTCAACGAAAAATAATTATACGCTGCCAACGCCTTTTCAATGCTATGACATCGTTACCTCGTTAAATCAGCATCACCACTAAAGTCACAACAGAGGCCATTGACAAAGTCAGACCCCAATATCCCCGCAAAGTACCTGCCTCGCTGAGCCCAATGCCAGGAGCATTGCACGTATAGTTTCCATTACCATTCTCTGGGGGGTTTCCATACGTGTAATTCAATCCGTGCCCCTCCGTTGGGCACGCAAACCCTATCGCCGCAGGACAGCTTCTTACAAGCTCGTAGCAAAGATCCTTGCACGGCAGTACCTCCTTATAAGGCCCCGATTTGATATCCGCATCAATCATGAGGTTCCGGCTGCTATTGAAGTAGTTGCGACTTCTATTAGCAACACTAAATGTGAGTGGGTTCTCAGCAATGACTTCTTCTCCGTAGCTCGAATTAATGAATGGTGTATTGACAGCGCGAGGTTGAAGCCACGGCCAATTTTGGGAGAAGTCTTCGCAGCGTGGTATGTTGACGGCACAAAGCCATGCCCTATAGGCGGCGTCGCAGTCGTCACAGTTCTTAGCTAATGAATATTGAGCGGAGTCGGTGGTGTCGCAGGGAATCTGCTGAAGTCCATAACTGAAATTTACATAAGCGGTGGAAGCGTAGTCATCGTAGTGGAGGCCAAGTTCTGTGACGTTAGACCACCCAGGGCCAGAGGGTACTGCGTAGGCGACTTGAGAGCAGAAGGGGAGGTTGTATATGAGGGCACAATTACCATCTGTTGTTCCTTGTGAGTGAAACTTTGGGAGTCTAATTGTGGGACAACGTACCAGACTTCGTGGTAAAGTTGGCAGCGAAATTCTCAAAATTCCACACTATTCCTCCACCCCCTACCACGCCGTCTTTTGAGATTGTGGAATTGCCGTCAATAGTCACAATGGCATAGTACGACGAGCTTCCATTAAGGTTTTGGACGTAGAATTGTTGCTTAGGCTCTGGTGGACTGGCACCCAACAATGTCATACTGGTATTAACAACGTTTGGGCCTTGAATTTGGGCGTGATTCTTTAGGCCGCATACTGAATTTTGTAGTCCATATATAGACGGATTATCCTGATTCTGGACGTAGATGCTGAATTTGGGTGAACTGTCCATCCACTGCTTGGCCTCGGATGTCCCACTCTGATTTGTCAAATTATTGGTGTAGAGAAGAGCAGAATTTGGACCGCTGTCAATGAAAAAAACGTTGCGAGCGGTCAATTTGGAGGCGTAGAAAGCGTCAATGGAGGCCGTAAGCTGATAGTTGTATACACCGGTGTATTCGTCATTGTCGGGCGCGAAGACTCCAAAGTAGACGTCACTCTTCACTGAGATATTCAACCAGCCGAAGCCTCCGTCTATTGGTACAGCGAAATCATTGTCATTCTGGTCGGGCTTCTCGTTATTCGATGATGTCGATATATACAGCTCGAGCTGACTGGGAGCCCCATTGGGGTTGGGAACTTTGGGAGTCGGCTGGTCACAGGTTGTCAAGCTAATGTACAGTATTCGCTCGTCTGATGAATTGGGTACGGGGATCGGGTATTGTCCTGCTAGTGCTGAAGGTAGACCAGGTGTTTGTGGTGTATTTGGTCCAAACAATGTGACTTTTGGAAACGTCCAAAATTGGCCGCTGGTGTCACCTGGCTGTATATTCAGTATCCCTGGGGCATTGTTCCCCAAGGTCTGGTCGCTGGAAGCTCTTCCAATGATACTCCTGTCCACTCCTAGGAAGTCGGCTTCGTAAGCATTTACATCTCCCTGGAGATCAAGACTACCAGTGAGGTCCAATGTCAAAGGGTGGTTGTGGTCCTCGCGTGCTATCGAGTCATCGTTTGCCGCGGATGCATGCTGAGGGTGCGAAAGTATTGAGAGAAATGCAAGTGTCAGACAGGCAGAAGGTAGCGCCTTGAGACGTGCTAGCCAGAGTGGTCGCATCGATGGGAGAACAAGCCAGCTTGCTCACTTCACAAGTGCACGGGCTGATTTGGAGGAAAGCCCGCTCACGTGGAAAGCACAAGCTAGCGGACAACTTCGAAGGCGCGCGTCAGCGCAAGGGGCTCAGCATAAAGGAGGCAGAATGATGTATGCTGAGCAACGGGGCCAGAAAATGAAAATAGGTGTCGAATTCTTTGGGCACGTCAACGTCGCTGACGAGCTGACGAGGAAGTTAGGAAGTTGCCGGCGGAACATGCCGCTGTACATATTCTAGTTCTACCTTTAAACATCTCGAAATCCTACCGGTCAAGCTCTCTTTTTTCGTAGCACAGATCAGTCCCCGCTGAGACAATTGGCAGCTCCCACGGAAGATGGGCCGTGACAAATGCTGAAATGTAGACATCACAGTGATCAATGGGCCATTGACGAAGCTCTGCATTGTCTGCAATGACAGGAAGACGGCTTCTAGATGCAGCAGCCATATTCAAGGCTTCTCGAGGTGTCGCCTCACGATATGTCGCCCTTCAGAAACATCAGTTGGATGCTTATAGCAAGACATCAACGCTTGCAAAAGCTGCGAAGTCACAGACTGATAGGGTCACTCTTACGTTGAAAGCGGCTTCGGCCCTAGCAGGCCGTTTCCATGAACCAGGGCCAGCATATTCCACGCAAGCCTCTCAGCCAAGTGATTCATCTGGCAACCCTTCAGTACCAAGCGAAAGCAGTGTTGAGGGTTCCAGTGAAGGTGGAAAACAGAAGCAGGGGCTTGCACAAGATCACTTTTACGAGAGATCGAAGGAGAATGCGACGACGCAACCTCCCCCACATGGAGTTCTGGAAGTGAAGCAAGAGAAAGCAAAGCGGTATCCTCTACCAGATGGGTCTATACCTCCAGAAGGGGCTGCTACTGGCGCTCCCAAGCAGGATAAGGAGTCTTACTCGAACTTACCACGGACGGAGCCTGTAAAAGCCCCATTGGAAGGCCAGAAGGGAAGATCAGAAAATGGTCTACAGCCCGCCTCATCTGGCAGGACGAGTATTCCTGAACCTGCCAAGAAGACGAGCCTTTCAACATCAGACTACTCCACGAGGCTACAACGGCAGGCAGGCGAACAGATTTCATCGCAGGCTGCAGAGCCACCTCCTGCCACCTTTTCTGTGCCTGAAGGGAGAGACTCAATTTTAAAAGTAAATGAGGAACAGGGAGCTTTCTATACACCGCCACGACCAAGTGAACCAGCTGCCTCCACTCTACCGCGAACAAAGTTGCCAATAAATGCCAGAAATGCCCAAGATACACAAGATGCACAAGGAAGTGACCAGCATGTCTCTGATGCTCGAATGAATCAGGATGTTCTTTACTCTTCCACCTCGAGAGACCAGCGACAGTCTATTCCGGAAGTTCAAGCTATACCAGAGCAAGAGCAACTGCCAGAAGAAGCATACTCTGAGATCTTTCAGAGTCCACGAGTAGCAAAGATGCTTCGCAGCCAACCTAGTAAGGGGGCTTCTTCTACAGGCCTAGATTTACCTGGAGCTGAGGAGACACTGGTCAAATCAGAAAAACCCTCAGACCAGTCTGACCAAGTGTCGTCCAGTGCGCGGATACCTCTACAACACAGTGTCGAAGATGCTGCACCTTCCCCTGCTGTAGAACCAAAAGCCTTACGTGGAGAAAGTGAAGAGGATGTGCAACAACTCGCGGAAGATATGGCTAATGACGCCGACAACATGTCTGCCACTGCCTCAGAAGTAAGCCTTCAAAAATCGAACTCATGATTTTCATGCTGATAAGCTGACAGTCAGCCTGTAGGCCCCGAAAGACCTGAAGAAACAAAGTACAAACACCACTTATCAGATGCGAGAGTCTCGAGTGCCATCATCCCGATTCGGCAGATTCTGGCAGTATGGTGGGCTGGCAGCATCCATGACAATTGGAGCTGTTGGCGAAAGTTTGCGCCGTGCCACTGGGGGAGGTGGTGAAGTTGGCGGCTCTTTAATGCTCAGTGCCGCTAATATGGAACGACTTGTAGCAAAACTTTCTCGAATGAGAGGTGCAGCTCTGAAACTGGGTCAGATGATGAGCTTCCAAGGTTCGTCGACAAACTAAACCTTTTACTATTGACTGTTTGCGAAATTGATTCAACTTGCAGATTCCAAAATGCTTCCAGGACCAATCAATGAAGTCTTACAGCGGGTTCAGGATAGTGCGGACTATATGCCAGCTTCGCAGCGTGACAGAGTCCTGACTAGCAATCTCGGGTCTGAGTGGCGACACCTTTTCTCCTCATTCGACGAAAAGCCCATCGCAGCCGCTTCAATCGGCCAAGTCCACAGCGCAGTCCTCAAATCCTCGGGCCAACGTGTTGCTGTAAAGGTCCAATATCCCGGTGTCGCTTCCTCTATCGACAGCGACCTTTCTAACCTTTCAATCCTCCTCACAGCTTCTCGCCTTCTTCCCAAGGGTCTCTACCTTGACAAAACAATTGCGAATGCTCGCACAGAATTAGCCTGGGAATGCAACTATGTTCGCGAAGCCGAAATGGGTACGCGTTTCCGTGAACTCCTTTCTGACGAAACCGACATCTTCCACGTCCCCGCCATCATCCCGGAAGCATCAGGCCCAGAAGTGCTGACAGCAGAATTCTGCGACGGTATCGGCGTCACAAAAGTTCACGACTTCACCCAAGAGCAGAGAGACTGGATAGGCTCAAACATCCTACGTCTTTGCCTACGCGAGATCACAGAATTCAAATTCATGCAAACAGACCCTAATTGGACAAACTTCCTCTTCAACGCTTCCACCAACAAGCTCGAGCTCCTCGACTTCGGCGCCAGCCGCGATTTCCCAGACAAATTCATCGATCCATACATCCAAACCCTCCTCGCCGCCTCCCGCTCCGACCGTGCCACAGTGCGCGATCTCTCTATTCGACTAGGCTACCTGACCGGACATGAAAGCCAGGCAATGCTCAATGCACATATTGGCTCTGTACTCACGCTTGCTGAGCCGTTCATGGATACCGCGCCTGAAGTGTATGATTTCCGAGACCAATCTATCACCGATAGGGTGCGTGGTTTTATTCCTGTGATGGTGAGGGAGAGGCTGGCACCGCCGCCTGAGGAGACGTACAGTTTGCATCGTAAGCTTAGTGGAGCGTTTTTGCTCTGTGCGAAGCTGGGTAGTAGGGTTAGGTGCAGGTCTATGTTTGCTGATGCAATGGAAAAAGCTGGTGTATCATGAATCGAACTTTTTAGTTGAGCTGTAAAGCACCTAAATGTTGGGAGATCACCGTTGTGATCTCTGCATCAAGGGATGAAGGCTTTGCAAAATGACCCAACCTTGAATGGCATCCAATTTCAACGTGTTCAAATTCTGCTCTAGACTGGACATTCCTGCAAAATTCCATTATCCCAGGCCCAACTATGTACCCAAATCGCGTGCTCGATATCCCATCTGGTACTATATACACAATAGCTAGCTCGTTCGAAGTACAAGCATCATATCGCTCATTCAAAGTCTTACTATTGGACCAACTTTTCCGTCGCCTCTAACAATATATCCGCATGATGCCTTTGGAAAATCAACATCGGCCTCAACCGCACAGCTCTCTCGCCACTCCCTCCAATATTAATCCCCAACCCCTTCGCTCTCTTCAAGAAATCATCACGTCTCGGACTATCCCACGCAATGAACGTGCCCTGGCCTCGTCCCCTCAGATTCTGGATTTCATTAGGGTATTGTTCCGCTATTCGCTCTAATCCACTGTACAAGTATTCTCCAGTCTGTGCAGTATTCTCCACGAGATTGAGCCTCTCGATCTCCTGAATGATGGTGCGGAAGAGGATAGCGCGTGCCGGATCGCCCATCCAGGTGTTGAATTGTCGGTATGGTTTGTTAGGTCGCAAATCCATGTTTGCATAGTAATAACCAGCCGTCTGCGCTTTCTTTGAAAATGTAACCATATCTGGTGCCTCGGACAGATTCCAATGGTCGTGCGCCCAGAATTTGCCTGTTGCGCCAACACCGGTTTGGACTTCGTCGACTATGAATAGCACATTGTGCTTCTTCGTGATCTCGCGGAGACCTCTGAAGAATGCCGGCGAGGCATGGTTGTCACCGCCTTCGGATTGGACGGGCTCGACCACGACGGCTGCGACTGGGTTGTGAAAGTTTTGGATCAGGTCTTCGGTTTCTGCCAGGCAGCGTGCTTCCTCCTTTTTATTTTCCTCTGCATGCTCGGCGAGCGGGTATTTGAGGAGGGGGAAGGAGGCTTGAGGCCAGTCGAAGGCGGGGATGTCGAGTTTGTGGATAGGTTTGCTGCGGGTGGTAGAGAGGGAGCCGAAGAGACGGCCGTGGAAACCAGATCTGAAGGAGAGGATGGACATGTGCGGAGATCCTGGTGATTTGTTGTTCATTGCTGACGATATCTCGTCAGCGGTAAAGTCGACGTCAGCGCCGCCGCGCTCCTGACGGCGCTTCCACATGAATGCTGCTTTGTAGGCTAGCTCATTCGCATCCGAGCCGGCCATCGCTGTCATGACTTGATCCAGGCCTTTCGGTGCAACCTTGAGAACGCCAGTCCGCAGAATTTCTGCCCAATCATGCTGTGGGAAGTTTCCGAGGGCTGGGCGGTTGATCATTGCGCTGGCCATTGCTGGAGATGTTGCGGCTGCAAGCAAGGCTGGATTGCTGTAGCCCACCGGTATTGAGGCGATCTGTGCGTACACGTCTAAAAGCACGTTCCCATCTATGTCTGCAATGTAATTTCCAAAGCTGTTCTGGTAATTGGCCATCATGTTAAGACTCCTGGTGTCGAATACCTTATCCAGATCTTGAATCGCTATTTTGCTCTGAGGACCTGGGATGGCGGTCCGGACTGTGGGCTTAGAGGGCTCGTTTGGGAAGAGGGATTGATCAGAGCTCATAGGCTCATGCATCTGGGCTGTAACTACATTGGCGGAGGGCTGTGTGGTTGTAGTGACGGAACGGCTTATTGGGATGCGAGCCAAGGGGCGAAGGCGAGAAGTGACCCGGAAGAAGGAAGCCATGTCAAGGTGTGTGCGACGTTCAATGTTTACAACTCGAGGGTGTAGCAATGGCGCTGGGCCAGCATTGGTTCTGTTATGATGTCAACCCTGACACAAGGATGGTTCGCACAAGGAGACTATAATGGTCATGAAGCATGGCTTGATATGAAAGAATGTGCACTGTCTTGTGTGTTTACTCCGACGAAGTGGCATTGGACATGTTTGAATGCTGCGGGGCTTGGAGGCGGGGCTTCAGACTCGGCAACGATTGGAGCATAACGTCCGCTAACTCGATATAGCATCTCGATCCGAGAACATAATCATCCCAAGAAGTAAGGTAAGCAAGGCTACCATCTGTCGATCGCTTCAATCCGGCTCTTGAACAAGATCATGCAGTGTGAGACTCACCATGTATTACGCTAATTGGTAGAGGCTCGAACTTGCTAAGGGTATATTCCCTTTGGCGCGGCACGCTCAATGCATCGGATAACCTATCGTACAAATTGCACTACTAACGCGAACCTTGCTGCATGTAGTACACCTCCTAAAATGATGATCGCAAAGCTTCAAGCTCCTCCGTGAACTTGAAGCTCTGGGAGATGGCCATGCCTTTGGTTTGGGGAATGTTGATTGTGACCCTCAACATCTTCAAGCTCAGGAGATGTGATAGGGTGTGAGTTAGGGAATTGAGCCTGGCCAAAAAGTTCAGCGTCGTTTTTGGGTATCTTTGTAGAATTTCTAGGACGAGAAGGCGGAGGTGGAGGTGGAGGTCTGCTATTGATCGGTGATTCTTGCATGTCGTCTGTATTGTCTAGTGGACTCTGATATGATCCAATAGGATTGTCAGAGCTCATGTCCTCATCAAGAGCCTCGACCGACACCTTTGAAGTATCCTCAGGTAACAAAGTTGCCGGTGGGGGCGGAGGCGGCGGCGGTGGTGTCTCTGATTTGCGACGCTTATGTGGCGTGGCATCTTCATCCTCCTTCCTGACGCTGTCCAAATCATCCCCCGTGCCTCTCTTCCGTTTGAGACCCTCAGCGATCACAAGCTGATCCATAGGTGTTACAGGCGTCTTATCCTCCTCCTTCACCCTTTCCCTGTCCAGCTCTGACATTGTCATGTCCTGATCTCCGTCACTGTTGTCCTCCTTCTTGACATCTGGAGTAGCAGCTGAGACCGCAGGCGCCTCTGAATCGATATCCTTTACTTTATTTTCAGATTTCTTCTTCTCATGCTCGCGCTTCTTAGCGACCACCTTTTCGAAGTATTCTTGAACAAACTTTTTGACTTGCTTTTCCTGTCGAGATGAGATTTTTGTAGGATCTTGTACTCGATGGTTCTTGAAATCAGAACTGACAAGCTTTTTTGATATCTAGGAATAATCACGTCAGAACGAACCATCATGCATCCTATACAATAGTGATTACCTCTTTTGCAAACCTTTTTAGGTCATCCCTAGACAGTTTACTCTTGTATTTATCCATCACGTATTTTACATGTGGGAAAAGCTTATTCTTGTTAGCCTCCGTCTTTGCACTGCGGCTCTTTTCGCTGACTCACGGTGTTCTCGTAGAGCTTCATCTGTTTCTCCTCACTGTACGTACGCCATTTTTCTGGACCACTTCTAATATCCGTCTTTGCGTCGCCGTTAACAGCCTTTGGTGTCGAGAAGGCAACGGCAGCATCTTGTGGAGTGTTAGCTTTCGCGTTGGTGATTGAATTGATAATGTCTTCTAGAGCTTTGTTCGTTGAAGTTGGCTTAGGAGGCGGCGGTGGTGGAGCTGCTGCCATGGTTGGCCGCTCCCAGGTCGTCTTACCGGTCGCATCGTAGTAGTAAGTTCTTCCGTTGTCGTCAGATGCTGGGAACCAGCCAGGAGGCAACGCGTTGAATGGTCGAGGTCGAAATGGAGGCCTAGGACCGGTATAGAATCCAGGCCCCCGTTGTGGAAAATTTGAACGAGGGCCACTTGGTGCTGCTGGGCCTCGTGGTGCATCGATTGACCGCGATCGCGATCTTGGGGGTGATTTTGAATGTGATCGGGAGCGCTTGCGTCCGTCACGACTCGAATCACGGCGGCCATAGTGGTTAGGCTTTTCTGGGGTTCCATCATGGGTGGTACTCAGCACTTCGCGCTTCTTGCGAGGTATACGGTAGCCAACCTCAAGAGTGCTCCACTCTTGTAGTAAATGGTCTGCTTGAGACTCTACTTCCTCGTGTCCGCAAGTCTTCAGACTCTCAACTGTAATCTCAATCTTGGAGTCGCTGATTTTGTTTCGCGTTAGTCGAGGAAACTTGTCGAGAATGTCAAATATCTGTAGGACAATATTGGAATCGTCTTTCCACAGCGTTAATGTTGAGTTCAAAATCTGGTATCCGTGCATTTTGACAACTCGGTTACGGACTTTTTCATCGTCGCAGCGTTGTATTCGATCGAGTAATTTGACGGCGATCCACTTTTCTTTGCATTGCATCAATGTAGCCATGACCTTAGTGACACCATTCTCATCCAAGGACTTAGGTTGAACATTGTTGACGTATTCTTCGTCTTCTTCCCCAGCCTTCTTCTTGCGTGGCTTCTTCGCAACGGCGGTGTCCCAGCTATCGCCATCATCAATGCCAAGCGCTTCGATTGTGGTATTGGATAATTTTGTTGCACGCTCGGTCTGAGTCTTGCCACCAATGAAGCCAGTACAATTTGGTTCACCACAGTAACATGGTTGTGGATTAGCTCCATAGCGGTCGACGTTGTAATTGAAGACTAATTCTTCGCCCGCTTTGATTTTTCGCTCAGCGAATATCCCCATGCGAAGTTTGTCGCCGACCACCCATTTGTCCACATAACAATTAGGATTGCAAGAGTGGTTGCAAAATCTACCCAGATTGCCCTTTTTGGTTGCGTCAACAAATTCACCTTTAGTCAGGGACATAAAATAAAAATGTTTGATGCCTTCCTCATCATATTGGACCATCCGGCGGCGAAAGCGGGCTTCATCAATGACCTCTCCAATGTATTCGTAGATGAACTCATCGGGAACAAGGTCTGTGTCAGCTCGTAGACCGTAACCCTTCTTCTCTGTCTTGAAAACCGTTACATCTGCGTATTGTTGCTGTTGAAAACGTTGATTTTGGCAGTCAGCTCCGCACCCGCAATCGCCAACACACTCCATTTTGGTTAAACGATTGATACAATCGGAATCGGCTCCACAGGCAAAGTTGAGGCTTGCGACAGCGTCTAGGAAGATTTATTAGTATACCTCAACCCGTATAGGAGATAGATGTTGCCTTACCCCACTCCTCTGCGCAGTCGCACTCCATAGCATGCTCTGTGGATCCAATATATTTCGAAGAATATGTACATTGTGGAAGAACTTGAAAGGTGCCTTTGGCTTCTTCCGTCTTGCTCGGCTGGTTATTGAATAATTGTGCGGGCCTGGATACTACCTTCTGCGACATGCTTCGGGATAGCTTGGGGGGTTGTCCTGGCTCTATCTTCAGAGTCACTTCACCGCTAATGACCTCCTCCTGCTTCTCACTGCCGGTATACGGAGACTGTGAGGCTTTCTCATGCTTTATGGGTGACTGGGTGCTGGACTTCACAGGGGTATCTCTGGGCGAGTGGCCATTGCTGCTAGCCATCTCCTCCTTGATCTCCTCCGTCCGCAGCTTCCCTAACTCTTTCTTTTTGTTCCCATTATCCAAATGCAGCTCTTTGACACTGGCTTCCAGCACATTGCCCTTTCTACTTCGCTTATCCTCGCTCATAGTGTAGGAACCGCTTGGGGCGGTACAAGAGTGGCCGTATAGAAAGCGCGGATGATTTACGGGGCAAAGTGAACGATGAGAGACAGGTTTGCCGAGAGATCCCGCACATGGCAGAGTACTTTAGTGGTCAAGATTGGTGAAGTGATCTAGTCCGGCGACATCAGAAGGTCTATGTGTGTTAATCGCTGTGGTACAAGCTTATGGTGTTCCAGATTGAACGCCACTTAAGGAGCGACTGAAGTGGCCGTGATAGAGAAGAGCAGGTATACCAAAATTGGACGGCTAGTAGGAAGAGCAGCGCAATTGTCTGACGGTAAGGAGTGAATGTAAGGTGTGGTGGGTGTGAACGAGGATCGTTTTCTTCAAGGACCCTCTCGTCAATTGCCTAGACCTTTTTCTGAGTAGAACTAGCTTGACGCAATATCCAGCAAAAGCGCAGCGACGTAGCAACTTCCCATTACCGCACAGATGCCAATGCTTCGCGTTTTGGTACAGTTTCAAGGTTAGTAATTCACATGTTCAGGGCAAAGAAGCCTATGGCTTCAGGATTCAGATCTCGGCAAGAACCGTCGCAAACTTTCCGGGATGGGAAATTCGACTTCATTTGTTCTCAATGTCTAGATACATGGACAGCATCGTAGGGAAAAGAACGACCCATAAGCAATGCAATTGAGAAGCAACTGTATATCAACACTATTGGTAGAAGAGGAAACACGCTCGCTAGTTTGGAGAGAATGGCGAACACCTACGTCAGGTCGGAACAATGCTCAAGCAGGTACTGAATACCTTTGTTCCGATTCCACCTGTCCTATAGAGTATGATACGGCGTAAAAGCGGTGAGTGTTAGGCCCAGACCTAGCAACATATTCTAGAGCCGACAACGACGTGGCATGGTGATGTGTCTTGAGGAGACTGGTCGATGGACATGTGTTGGTTGCGCACGATCAAATGATGTAGAGATATATAAGTCAGAGGGAGGAAGCCAATGTGGAATTGAAAACGTCCATTCTTTCACCGAGGATTCCAAGATCTCCCCTCTTCTCATGACAAGAAAATCGAGATTCCTTCCTCCCCCAATTCTTCTCTCGCACATACAATACTTCATGCAACATTCTAATGTCAAAAATAAAATTAGGCGAACGCGATTATCTGTGCTGCGCGGGCGGGCTCAGGCGGGGGGCTTAGGCTTCGGGGATCTGCTGTCTAGGCTTCCTCCGCTTCTAGGCTGGGGTCTTCTAGGGTGTTGATTCGACAGTGACTTTGGCACTCTGGACCAATCCCATGACTGCAATGGACGACGTTTGCCAAATTGACCAGAACTGGATGTTCATCTCTCAGGAGAATTGCCTGAAAGGGTACTTGCAACACTAACAACATGGAGTTGCAAGATTCTACAGCCTTTGAGATCATGGAATCATGGACGAAGATCATACTATGCTGATGCTGATGCTGATGCTGAAGGTAGGGGTTCTAGCAATGGGGGATTTTAACCAACTAGAAGGCGGCTCGCCGAGCGAACCTACTGCTGCTACTGCAACACCTGCAGCTCGCAGCGTCCAAGAGCCAATCCTTACTGCCAGAATCGAATCTGCGTTCCTGCTTCTTCTTTCTTTTGCATTCACTTCCTTCATACTAGTTCTAACATCTCAGCTTTCATTCTACGAGATTTCAGAGCCTTTTATAATGGGGCGGCCCTACCGTTACATTCGTTTCCTTCTACACAGTCTTTAATGCCTTCAATTCGGCGGTAATCTCGACTCTCAGCTGTTTCTTGAGCCTTGTCTGCTTCTAATATCATTCTAATACCTCGTCTCGTGACCTATGAGTCCATAACTTTACCATCTCCTTCCATGCACTTCTGGTTTCGTCTTTGAACCTTTTATAATACTTGCCATGGCTTTCCCCAACCAGCCATTCGATGAACGCGAAACAGTACGTGAGACTCCTTCAAACTACTAGATCAGATGCCGTAAGGCTTCGAGCTAGCCAGTGTCTTTCATCCTCACTGGGCTACCTTAAGCAAGAACACCTGCGCTGACAACTGTATTTGGCCTTTCCAGCGTTATTTTCTAGCCGAGATCCTCAAAGCGTCCTCTGTAGCGCCCAATGAACTTTTCAACTTCATACGGGAGAGAGAAATTGATCCGAGTTGGATGGACATGACCATGCCAAACGGTATGTGAGATCTCTGGAAACTTTGACAAACTAGATAAGCTGTTCATGGGCGTACTCTACGGCTGGCCCGTTCAAGGGCTGTCCTACACATCGAAGGCTGATACAATCAATTTCCAGGACGCACTCCTGCCGATTGCAAAATGGTCTTCAACGCCCTTCTAGGCTCTTCCTTTCGGCCCCCAGCACCATTCCAGCCTCACATTCTCGAACAGCAGATATCAAGTTCGAAACCGAAGAAGAGACAGACACCGAAAAGCGATGCACCAGCCTCCGTGACAGACCAAAATCTACATCCACAACAATTGAACTTCTCCCCTGTCAACCCTATCAGTGACTCGAGTGTTTTGCAAGTCGTGCCAACTGCACGAGCGACCAGTGCGGAAGAACGGCCAGGAAAGAAGCGTGGAAGACCAAGTAAAGCGGAGTACGAGCAAAGGCTCCGGGAAGCTGCAGAGCGCGGTGAGGTCTATCCGCCACCGAGGAAGCGCAAGACACCCAGAGCTTCATTAGAAGGTGTGCCGGGCGAAGGATTGCTTACGCCAACCAAGTATGAGACTGGTGCTGCAGGTGAAGGCTCTACAGGGAGAAAGAAGCCAAGAGCAAAAGCAGCAGCAAAAGCAGCCTCGTTCAGAAGCCAGTTGGGTCTCGAGGAGAACCCAGCTCTTGAAACCACAGCAATCGCAGCGGATGAGATGCAAATCGATACTGGGAAATTGCCCATGAGAAGTACCATTCCGGAAACTCAGAGTACAGATTTCTCGGCACAGGCGAGCTTACTGTCCGCAATGCGGGACTATACTACCCAGGGAGAGGCAGATACAGCACAGAGCAGCTCGACTCTCAGAGGAGACTTTTCAGTACCACGAAATCAACGAGAAATATCAGGAGTGATTCCAGCGACACCGGATGCAGCCCCAGCAGCTGGAGCACAGACCGACTCAGCAACAACGAAAATAGAGGTGACAGAGCCAGTGTCAACAAAAGATCAGTGATCCCCGTCGAGAGAATGAAGAGTTAGGATCGACGATTTTCTATGATATTATGTTTATTTACATGCAACGAGGACACGTGGTGGCAATTTACTACAGCTTTGCGCGCAAGTTCAGCACGACATCTTGACAGCATATGAAGGATTTCTTTTTGGTTTCAAAATCTTCATTTCTCCACTTCGATTTACGGCTAACTCGTTCACGCCTTTACGTCGCCGACGATATTTACAAAAGCTTCGATGACTACATCACCTACGCATTATAATATGTCCTTCACGACGTTCCAAAACACAAAAGACTACATTCGTCCCTTTCTACCACGCTTTACGCTATCTGTATACCATACAATCCTGTCTTCCTAGTCACCGTTAGCTAGCTTTACATAGATACTCATTAGGCCCGAGACGCGTATCGCAGAGGCCGCATAATCAGATTCTTCGAAGTCGTGCACGCGTCCACGAGCCAGGAAGAGGTTCATTAGAAAAGTTTTCTGAGTCAGAGGCCAGTCATTGTGCTGTCTTATAGTGTGTTCCAGTGGGAGGGACAGCTGTTGATTTTCACTCTCTTGTTCCCATTTCACAGATCAAAGTGTACAATGCCAACTCTAATCATATGTGGGAACGCCTATCCAACTTATATACTACCCAATTCCGATTGTAACAAAGACATCGCACGGAATGAACTCACGGCAGGTCTCTAAGCGTAAAAGCCGTTGCATATCTATTAAATAGTATACGCTATTTGACTTGTTTGGAAAAGATATATTTAAGTTTCGTCCCATGAACTACATCCTTTGTCTGGAAATTTAAAGAGTTTTACCTTTTAATTGGAAAGCCACTCTTGCTTTTTTCTCGGTGCAATAGCAATCACATTGTTTGTGTGCGACTCTGATGATTGGAGCTCGACGTTTCGGTCAAACGACACAGCCGGCACCCATATTGGAGGCGGTAATAAAGCGTTTCATAAATTACTCCAAACACAAGACCAACTTTCAAAGCCACAGACGAAAACGATTGAGCGTTTCATTTATCCCGTTCTCATTGTTGATTTTCTGGCGTCCTTGCAGTAGGGACTTTTGCCATCGTTTTTTCCCATGTGTGTAATTCATTTGCTGGAGACTCATGTCTGTGGTCCCACGATGGCGACTTACCGTACATATCCGATTGACGACGATTGATATAAGCCATTGAACGATAATGTGTTTCTCGATTGCTATATCATGGAGGGCAACACTGGCTTCGTAGCTGCTATTCAGTAATGGGAATTGGAATTGGTATCCCGAATTGGGCGCATTCGTTCCAATGGACGTCATTTTCCGAAGAATTGGCAATAAATCGCTGATTCGCAAACAGTGAGCAGTAGTTGATTCCGATGGTTTGAGGCATCAAGATACTATCGCATTCTTCCACCTTGGCATGATCCAGAAGTCCAGACGTAAATATCGTCGTTGTTGATACGATTCCATAATCCTACATTCTTCCAGTAACGTCTCCACATCTCCGCTGTTGGATCACAAGTTGAGAGCGGATAAAATCGATTGAAGACGTCCTCGCAGGAAGATGGAAACTCACAGGCTTGGCTGGACTGGCTACGTTCGGGTGATCGCGGGCTCCGAGTGAAACCCTAGTTAGCTGGACCTGACAAAACCGTAACAATTGGCCTCCTCATCCAGTATGGCTGGGTGGTATTGATGAGAAAAAAGGCTCCGCCTTTGGGCGGTTCACCCGTCGGAAATGGACGAGCAATGGAGCAGTCGCGAGAGGCCAAAGTATACGTTCGAGAGACCACGATCCTGTACAAGATCTGATTGCATCGAAGTACAGTCCAAATATGCTGCGTCTTCGCGTGACTTTGGGAGTCCTGCAAGGAATCCGTTTCATGTGAGAGATGGAGCGGGCGGAACACTACTAATAAACGTCAGTATTAAGGCACGGCTCTCCGCAGATGCAAATTAACCAAAGAATTTCGATATTCAAAGAAACGTGCACATATATCGATGGTATACATGGGAGTCTTGGGGTGGGCACCGTACCGTTTCCGCTTATATCTTTTCAACAGACGGTCTGAGATTCCAGTTTGAGCCTTCATTCCTTCTCCTATGTCGTTCTGTTGAATCCTCCTTCCAATATTGTAAAGCTCAGTTATCCCTCAGTTTTGCCAGTGTCTCCATCACTTCGTCTGCGCTGTCGGAGACCTTTTGCATCTCAATAGAACTCATTTTTCTCAACACATAATTCGCCACATCTCTACTCTCCCTGCTTTCAGGCCTTCCAATCCCAACCCCAATTCTCGTGAATGGCATGCCCCCAAGGCTACTCATACAGCTCTTGAGCCCGTTATGACCCTTGGCGCTGCCACTGGCCTTGACCTTGACTTTGCCAAGCGGGCTTTCCAATTCGTCATGCACGACAATCAGCTTCGCTTCCGTGCGATCTTCATTTGGAAGGTCTTGTAGAAAGGCTTTCCAAGCTTTTGCCACAGCCGGCCCGCTCACGTTCATGAGAGTAGGAGACTGCCAAAGAGTATAGTCGTTGCCACGGGAGATGTTTCCGTTGGCGTGCGCACGCGATTTAGCAAAGGGTGGGTATGCGAGGCGGGCTTGGAGGGAGGAGAGGAGGGTGTGACCGGCGCTGTGAAGAGTGTTGCGATACGTTGGGGGTGGATTGCCGAGGGAGGCGATGAAGAGGGGGCGTGGGAGCATTCGAGGGGGGTCGCTGGGTGGTACTGGTGGCTCTGAGAGGCTCTGAGAGGATTGGGTGAGGCGTTGAGGTTGGGTGAACGATTTTCGCGGAGACATTTTCAAGGACTCCTAGCGCCAAGACTTTAGGGGATCTATCAGAGTATTATTTTTTTGCTGCTATGTACCATGACTCTTACTAGAATACTTTATTTGTATGCATGTCAACGAAGCATTACCCATGCCCACCATACTATTGATTTTCCTAGGTCCGTTCCTTTGGTGACGATGTTTCGTTGCGCTTTGTACTCCGTCACATGTTGCAGATTCTTTGTCATCCACAACTACATTTGTCATCGCAAGGTCCAGCAAAGAAGACCTATCATGCAAAAGTGCTGGAAGACAATATATGGGCGCTGGAGTCATTCAAAGAGAAGTTTGAAATTGAGCAATAGGGCATGCACTCGATGATATCTTACCCAGCTCCACCATGTCGACCTGTACCGGTAGGCCAGGATGCTAATAAGAAGTATCTAAAGCATGATGAAGACGATGGTCATAACAAAGAAGCAGTTCTTCTTTCTTCCCTACCAGAAACGTCTCATGACGCTCTTGAGAGCTCAGACAACTCCTTGGAAGTATGCTTTGCTTCACGTATACATTGCTGATTTGAATAGGTTTATGCGACAGAGGCATGGTTGTCTTGGTAGGGTCTAGGCGGCGATGTACATAGGGAGATTTAGATTTCAGATCATGGCCATTGTGCATCGGAAGGCGACTAAGGTACTCAGCTAGCTCTCTGATTTGTGGCGGTAGCGGGCCGGGACAGCGCAATTAATGTTTCTATAGTTGCAATATAGAACCAATGGTAGTAACTGTGCATGATCAGTTTACCTTCGCTTCGCTGCCTGCCTTGTAGGAGCTCGACCAGAGCCACAGCTTGGACGCTTCGGCACTTGGTAAAGCTGCTCTAATGAGTCTTACGACGTTCACTCATCCTGTGTTCGGCCTTCCAGAAGTGCGAATTCCGACGTCTGCGGGAACAGTGCAGTACACCTGACCAGTACACATAAGATGGTCAACTTGAGACCTAGCCGACAAAAGCTTTCGTTATCGCCAGGAAGCTATCACCACTGCATTTGTTTCTCATACACATTGAATGTCTGCACGCAGAGCACGAATTGCCGTCATCCACGGGCTCCGAATCTAGTGGATTCCGAATATTTGAAATGGCAAGTGTCTAGCAAGCCATAGGGTACCTGCAACGGACTGTCGTATCAGAAAACGTACTATCTTTCCGAGCTCTAGCCTAACCATTCAAAGACGCTCGGTAGCATTGGAGACCCAACATCCATGGCTTCAAGCGGAGCGACGAACCACCGGACAAGTATACACAAAAGCGATAAGGAGACGATCAATAGAAAAGCAGAGCAGACTTTTGGCGGGCAGAGCTAGAATATTCAATGCTGACTGCGAAACATGGTGATTAAACGTTCGAAGATGATTGAGATCACAATTACTTCAGTACTTGGTACTCAGATCGAGAAAATTCGCTTTCATACGATTTTGGTAAACAAGAACACGACCATGATCCTCCCCAATGACCGTAGGGTAATGCCTCCAAAGGAGATGCGAGGGACTTCGTGCCTACACTAGGCGGAAAACGCCTGGGCGGACGATTTCCGCACTTGAAAACGTTCTTCACTCTGTCTTAGTTGATCCAACTAAAATCTTTTTCTCTTTACATGCATTATACATATGATATATAAATATATCACGCACAGAGTTGGATTCTTCTAGTGTTTGCTAGGCTCGCTTGGATGACGTGCAGCATGCTTCTAGCGCCGGGAGCACCCGCAAAGCTTGATCACCGGTCAGAAGTATCAAAAAGCTCCGATCTCACTTTGGGTAACACTACCTCATCCTCCATCTTTGTTCACACTTGTGAAAGGCTCTGGTCGTCAAAGCATCTGCGAAGGGTGGACGTCCAATACATCGCCTTTGACATGGCTCAATATGGGGAGCCCAGCGAGGATGCCATCAACGAGTTTGTGATGATTGCTGGGCTTCAACGCGAGACTGCCGTCAAATGGCTCAAGGTACGAGACGTGATTTACTTCCACAGCACCTCAACTGAGTCTGCTCCAATAGGCTCACAACAATAATCTAAATAACGCTATGAATGCCTTTTTCGAAAATCCAAATGCCCCCCTTGACCAGGTAGGGCCCACCCTTGCATGCTGAAGTTCACCCAAGCTCATAAAACGATCAGCAGAGTCAAGTCGCGTGGGATGAAAGTCATTTTCACTCCGACAACACGAACAATGACCAACGAGGGCAAAATGCAAATTGTGAGATCCCACGACAGATTACGACAGCCGTTCTACAAACGGAATTGTGTGCCTCATATATATCCTGATGAGCTAACAATGATGTTCTATCAAGCATTCACAATCCATCCTTCAGATACTCTGCAGCCAGGCATTTTCCATAATGGTGCACCTTCAAGACCACCATCAAGGGTGAGCAACCGCGGGGCAAGTTCAGGCGTCAGTTCTGGTTTGAGCTCGGCAACCGGTGAGTCTACCTTGAATGCACTTCTAGGATCCGGTGGGGAAGTTGCTACTCAAGCTAACTACACACAAGCAGTTGAGTCTGAGGAAGAGCAGGTCAATCGAGCCATGGCCATGTCAATGAGCCAAAGCCAGACACCACCCCCCGGCCAAGAAACCGGTACCGTCATGAGTAGTTGGGATGACAAGCCTGTCTATGGCCCAGCAAACCGCGACTATTACGAACCGAGTGAGTGGGCTATGACAACTTATGCAGGCACCCAAGAGATACTCCTGAACCCTGAACCTGAAGAACGCATACGTCAGAAGAACACGCCGGCCTTCTTCAAACCCTCAGGAAGTGGCCACCGTTTACCAGCTCTGCTCAAAATTCTGCATGCTATACCAATGGCAAGAGAGGCTTTGCTCAACAGAACGCACACTCTGCCAGATTATGGCTGTGACAAAGACTGGTGGGACGGAACACCGATCAAGGTCTTGAGGATTGTCAACATGGATTCTGAAGGTCGGCAAGTGGATGGGGATGATATCATATATGAGAGCCAACGTTTGATGGCCTTTCTCGACGAGACAGACAGAGCATATGGCAGTACCGATGTGCTAGCTGGTGCAGACTGCATCAAAGAGTTCAATGACGACAAGGTATACAAGTTTCTCCGAGTATGGGAAACAGCTACGAGTCGTACACTGGCAGATTCGTCTTTAGCACACATGTTCGAGTCTGTGGGGATCAAAATCGACAGGGCCTGGGATTCAACTCGTAGAGAGCATTTCTGCTCTCTTGATGTCAACATTGACAGCGATATGGCGAACAAAGGACTCACATTGTATGAGGCTTTGGATGAACTGCTATGGAGTGACCAATCAGGCACTGAGGAAGTCTACCTGGAGAAATTAGGGGACGTTGTCACAATGGAGATCACCAACCGAGCGCAAAGCGAGCGTGGACTTGGAATCGAAATTCCTGCTATCTGGTATCCGGATCGCTACTTAGAATCGTCAATCCAAGAAGCGAAAATTATGCGTGATCGAAAATCTGCAATTAGCAATGCGCTGCATGATAAAGAAGCTTCACACTCGTGGATGACAGGATCTCAGAAGGCAAATGGGACCTCATACCTTGCTATGGCAGCGGACTTTCTGGAGCAGGAAGCAGAAAACAAGCGACAAGGAGTAAAAGATCGATGGACTGAACTAATAAACAGGGCAGATCCACTCCACGAAGACTCCTCCGACGAAGAGGAGCAAGACCCATCGGAACTTGAGAGCGCTGCCAAGGAATTGAGGATGATAGCCGACAAGGTCTCGCAGAATGTTCAAGCTGTCGAGCAGATAAGAGAAGACACTCGCCAGCAGCTGAAAGAGATCTCACAGCTGTATACAAAGCCATCAAACAACAGCAATGAGCCTCCTCACCATAGGTACACGCTTCGCGGTGTTTCGATTGGGGCTATAGCGAATAATTCGCACAAGCTCTACGTTCTCGAACCTACAAAGCCCGAAGAAGGCAGTGACATGCTAAGCACGGAAGCAAAAGACTGGCAATGGTGGAAGCTTGATTTCCTGACTGGCGACATGAAGCCAGTGGTGCATGAAAAGGTTACGGAAGACGAGGTTCTAAAGACGGCCAGCACAGAAGCGAGCAGTGCGCTTCTCGTTTACGCCAGTGATCGTGCTGTCTCATACGACTTTGGGGATCTGCCACAGCAGCTGCGCAACTTTGTCCGAGCAGACAATCTCTTCTTCACCGCCGAGTTGGAAACTTCAAATCAACCCACAGTAGCCTCGCCAGGCAAGCGCAAGGCCGACGGCGAGGAGGACTGGGATATGGAAACACAGCGGCATAGATCACCACCGTACGATAGAGCCTACGACGCCGCTGAAGAGCTTGACCCGAACCCTCCTGGTTATTATGACGAATACGAAGACCCGCCGTCACCTTACCCGCCACTCTCACCACCTCGTTCTATCGCTCGTAAGCCTGTTGGTGTAGGCAAACCTGGCAGTTACGACGACACGATTCCGACAAGCTTGCGTAGAGTCGCACCTAGAAATGACCCAACATCAATGATAATCGACTATGATGATTTGAGCGACCACGGTCAGGAGATGAGGGAGCGAGGAGGCGGAAAGAGCCTATTGCAAAGTAGAAATCCATACAAGTTGGGAAGTCATACGCCCCGTATGGATCTCGACCAACCTGGGGATGAGAGCTGAAACATGTATGAGGAACTGAGAGCATGAACATCGACATGGATGACCAAAGGAATATTGTTGGAGGGTTGTATAAAACAGCGCATGGAGTTTAGCGGGCCTGCTGAGTTATGCATTGAGATACCCCATATAGCACGCTTTGGTACTTGTATTCAGACTTGAGCGAGCGAGGCCGCGAGAAAAAACATCGCCATGGTCAGAGGTGAAATTCCATGCTTGTGTTACATCATTTCAAACAGCAACAAAAATCAGTTGAAACAAGGTATTATCGTCGCCGTCCTCCACTACTAGTACGTCAGTTTCCTCAAATCCTTTATTTTCACACCTGACCAACATGACGATGCTTGATTTTTCTTCTGCTTAGAAGATTGTACATCTAGATGGCAACGGACTCTCACCTGCTACGTGCTGACCTGCTCAAAAAATTCATGACCTACTTCAAAAATTCGAGTATGTGGAACAAGGACTGCAAATGTATCACCGTTAAATATTTATCTATCCATACAAAGAACCCTCCACCAGTCCCCATTCCTCCACCCAACCATCCACCTCTCACATCCAAACCTGCGCCCTACCACGCAATCCCACATTAACTTTCAAAAGACCCATCTGAGAACACTACAGCATACCACCTTCATCTCTCCGATCTCGATCCGCATAACCGTCCACAATCCCTCTCAAACCCTCCTCCCCATCTCGCCTTTTCCAAAAGCAGCACTCAACATACACACTTACAAGTCAGAAAACCCTCTCCTGCACTCGATGAAATCCAGAAGTATTATCGGACATTTCAGACAGATGATCACTTAAAATCCCCCGACTTCTCGATGCGATTGGAAAGGGTTCCATAGCCCTGCATCAGATTAAAAGGGCGTCAATCAAAGTATCCTTGTATCTTATCGGGCTGCATAATCTATCAAAACAACCTCCTTTGTGGGGGAGGGTCGAGTGGAGCTGCCTGACTCCAGGAGATAACATACGGCCCAGTTGATATGTATTTTCAGCGAGGAAGTTTAAGCGAGGAAAGCCGTTGGATATGCATATGTATGCAAGGACAGCGTTTGTGGCGCTCGATGGCTGCGGGGGGAAGACCGGAACTTTCCAGGTTGTGTATTCTAGGATCGAGTTGAGCGTGCAGCGTACTCTATAATGGGCGTTTTTGCTTCTGCTTTCATTCGCTAGGGTGGTTTGATGAGGTTATGCGGGACGTTTCTTGCAGCTACGCCACTAATTTATAGTGAATGTGTCATCGGCCCTATGTCATGCAAGTGAACCAAAAGGGGTTTCTGGGATTTAGATCTGTTGGTCATTTTCTACTCAGAGCTGCCATTGTTATGGCGTGCCGCGAGAGACAAGATACGCTTTGGAGGCTTGCAGGTGGCTGCAGGTGGCTGCAGCACTAGGTTTCTTCCGCTTTTGAAAGCTTGCATGTAGGGAACTGCGATAAGCGAGGAAGTTCACCACAGCATGAAGGGTAAAGCGCACCGTGGCAAACAAGCCCTCTGAAATTCAAGTACGTTCGGTGGGTGTTCCAGGAAGAAGTCATTGTCATCAATTGTGGACTGGCTACCGTACCTCATACTGCTACACCCACTGGGCTCGATGAGAAGGAAAGCGTTGCTTTTTGTAATCCTGAGTATAGAAGAGAAGTTGGAATGACTATGATTAGATAGAAGACAGTACTCCTCCGAAGGCCTCCCTTGTACTTCCAGCTAATTGGTTGTACATGTTATCGACCGTAGATCCCTGCTTTCCAATAAGCGTAGTATTTGTCGATTAGCGGTCGCTGTGTGGGTACACAGACCAAGAAGTAAACACCCCAAAGGCGGCGAGAGGAGGCTTGTTGACAAAATGAACGTAAGAAAGAAGCGGACAGCCTGCGGAAAGGAATGCGTCAGGAATGCCGTAAACTCAAGTCGACTGATACTGGGAAGAACTGTAACCCTTTGTGGGAGACCTGGGCCCGATGGTTGACATTAGTCAGAGACGGCCGCAGCGAAGTAAGCAAACCAGCACCATCAATGGTGGCATTGAGTATGAGCGTACTGGTGTCGGGGGTCAAATTTGGTCTCCAAGTCCATCGGAGAATTGACCATTGGCATAGGCCCAGCATACGGGTAGGTTTGCGAAGAAGGACCAATAATAGGAATATCGTAGATGGAAGAACCCAGATATGTCGAGTAATTTTGTCGATAATACTCGTCCTGTGCTTGTCGAGCTTGTTCGTTCGTTGGAAACAAGCTGGGGCTGGGATCCATATGTATATCGATGTGAAGATCAGTGTTCTCGCTACTGAACGAAGTGTTGGCCGAAGACGTCAGCCATGCGTCAGTGTCTGCGCCCTTTGCCCAGACAGACGTATATGGTGAGTCTTCTTGGGTACCGAAGTACTCGTTGGCCGCCCAGGAGGGCGTCATCGTGGTAAAAGCCGAGAAGCGAGAAGGAGTGTCTATGAATGAACTGTTTTGGGGCGCAGAGGGACGTGAAGGTGGACTGGGTCCCGCAAATTGGGCTTGATGTCGTTGCGCATCTGGCCCAGCGTTCGGATTGCAAATGCGACTTGGACCTTGTTGACGGTGAGCAACTTTCGTTATGCGACCGTGGATATTATTTCGATGGGTTGAGCCGTGAGTAGAATGACTGCTCGAGGAGGGTAGGCTGAAAGCTGAACTTTGCTGAGGTAGCATGATTGCATGGCTTCCTTCCATTACTGTGGGACGGCCAAACACAGCTAACTCTGCCTGAGATATAGGCGTTGGCTCACGCATGGCTTGTTCAGAGAAGTCTCGATGCTCATCCACTGCTTGTAGCCTAGATCGGGCGCTGCGCACGAAAGAGTCTCCGACTTCGATCCCATATCGTTCGTATGGTTGAGAAGAAATGACTTCTTCCAATTGGGCCGACGTAGGTAAACCATGTGAAGGAGTGCGCTTCTCCTGTTGTGTTGGCAATAAGTCGACTTTCTCCAAAGGAGTGGCATCTGCTACCGATGAAGAGGAACCTGGAAGTGCACTTGTGTCACTGTCATCGTCGTGTTCCATCAGGACAGGATTTCTATCTTCGTGGTCATCGACCTCGACTTGTGCGGCTTGCAGACTAGCGTAGACACTCATATTTGCAACTGGCGCAGGTACAGCTTTTTGCGCTGCTGCTTCCGATTGTGGAGACTCGGCCTTGATTGAAGTGGATTTCTTCGATTTGATCGAAGCCTTGCGCTTTGCCTTGCCCCTTCCCTTAGGCTTAGGCATGGAGACAGTAATCGTACTGTCGCCATCTTGACAATTTTAGCTGGAATTACATGCAACAAAGTGGAAATGTACTTACCAGTCCCAGACTCTTCACACCTCATTTCCCATTCTCTTACTCTATATATCTCCGAGAGACGGTCCATAGTCTTTGGAGGGAACTCTTTGGCTGCTCCGTCCGACTTCTGGTCAAGCTTTGCTGTGCCCTCCCTCATCATTTCAAGGTCAAATTGATGACCGTATCGAAGCAGATGCTTCACTAAGATCAAACGCTCTAACATAGAGGTCATCAGTAGGCAAAGATACTGATAGGGCTGGTAAACGTACCAAGCTTTTTGATGTGGTCCGGCTCTCTGTGCCGACAACCGGTAGCGCCATTGATGTTATTCCAGCCTAGATCGGTTGGCCACCAGATTGGCCTCGTTAAGTGGCCCGAATACTTGGTGCCAGGCCAAAGTGCTTGTGACTCTGCGGCAGTGTGCCCTCCGTTGTACGGGTTATTGGACTGTTTTTTAGGAACGCATTTTCTGATCCACGCCTTGGCGATATCCTTGAGGGCAAGTTGGGACATGGAACGAAATGCGAAGTCATACCAGTCCTCCAACGAGTCCACCCGGAGTTCCTTCAACTCGGTTTGTACGACCTCGAATTCGTCGACGACGTCGAGTTCGAAATCTTCTTCATCGTCGTTGTCCTTTTGGGATTTACTTTGTGACATCTTTTGTCTTCGTCTGCTTGAACCTGGAGTAGGGCTTGTGTTGCGTCGCTTGGTCGAAGACCGTTCGTTGTGACCGCAACGACAAGCATCATGCGTGTTGCGGACCTTCTCAGTTTCCGACAATGAAGAAGGAACATCGATGTCTACCGTGGTGACCAATTAGCTTTGTCGAGTCGTTGGAGACTGAGATGACATTTACCATCTTGGTCTCTCGAGTTAATTTCATAGTCAGGATTGGACAATTTTTGGCGAAAACCTTTCGTAAATATCGTTCGAGGGAATCTTTGAGGAGTTTTGAGCGTCCTCGTCAGCAGATGAACGTCGCCAGCGCGATCAAGCCACACTACTACTGTGGGATCAACATCTTTTTCACGAGCGAGCCTAGAAAAATTTTGCTAGTCCAGTCAGCTTCGATGTCCCAAGTACATAGACAGGGTGTATGGACGAACCAGTAGAGACAATTTCGGTGTTTGCTCAAGAGCTTCACCTGACATGGGAGTTGGGCCATCTCGAGCATCGTGCTCATTCGAGTCAACTGCCTGAATTCGTTGAACCGGCGTCTCATATCCTGCTCGTCTGACATGCGCCTTGAGAACATGGTCGTAGAGAGGGCACGAGCCATTTTCGGACTCATCTGCCGCCGAATCGGCGGGCCTCACCGTGCCGTTGTTCGTTGCCCGATCTGCCTTTCCATTGAATGGTTGTACCATGGCCAAGAGATGACCAAGATTACTCTGCCTCCAATATATCATATGTGACTGCGAGTATATAAGATTGGGTCACTGGTTAGCCCCAGTGGCAATTGGATCAAGATAGGACAGTGTCCGGCAGAATCCCTTGTGATGGAGCTATAACTGCATGAGGGAAGACCATTCTGCACTAGTTAGTCCCTAGCACGCTCTTTGCACAAGAAAGTCTAGAAATCAAGCATATGTATGACTTTGCGAGGCAACACACTACGGTAAGATCAGGTAGAGGAGGGCATTCAAATAAATCACAACGACAAAGCTGCCACGCTGAAGACATCATAGGACAATTTGGGCATCCAATCTCTTGTTCTTCTTTTTTTTGTCGTAAGAGAATGCTACGAAACAACCCGGTGAGGGCTAAAGATGAAATTAGACTGACCAATTTCGAAGGTGCCTGGAAGGTGCTTTAAAGATGTTGGTGAGCAAATCTTTCTTGGAAGTACGATCTGGCTACGCGGGATATTTGCCAGCGATTTCCAATGTCATTTCGCTTTCATCAAGTCTTGGTGGGGTCGGTTGTACATTTTGATTGAGCAAACACGCTTCAAAGTCAGAACATAGAATCGAGTAGTATCCAAGAGTAAGCAAAGGGTTAATTCGGAAAAGCAAACAGTGAAGGAGATACAGCTTTGAAGTATAGATTACCATCTTCCCCAGATTCCGCTAAGAGCTTATGCATCTCGATCCATTCGGCACCCACATGAGGCTGGCTGAGACATAGAATCTCGGCAAGCGGAGAGCGCAAACCGATTCCGATTCCGATCCAATGCATTGCCAATCTACTATCTGACAATGTAGCTGTACTGCGAGTTTGATCATTTGAGAAGAGTGTCTATACCTCGTATAGAGCATGAATGGCCAATCATTTCCCTGGCCTGTCACACCAACTCAAGCCTCCAGGGGAAATTTGGGTCCCTATTTGTGGAGAACATGTCTGTTGTCATTATGCTGTTTCGGATATTCAGCGGAGACAGATGACCGCTGGGAGGGTAGATGTGTAATGATTTGATCGTAGACTCATCGGGGCCCACTGAAGGAATTCCGGGTCAAGAGCAAGGGTGAGATTCTATGTGGTTAGATACCTTACCTTACCAGGTACAAGTAATTGCTTGGCGAGCAGATCCACGGTAGCAGCCGAGGTGTAGGCACTTCATTGGCTCACAGGTCAAACAACCTAGAGATGAGTCCTAATTCAACCTCATACATAAACGCCATATCCACTCATGGATCACACCTACAAAAATCGAAACTTTGAAGCCGTGTACTGCGTGTAGCCGAATCCTGACGGCACGGGCGGGACTGCAAGGTAATCGAAATCACCCCTGATACCACCTCAACAAAAAGTTCCCGTAGTTGAACTTCATTCTATAGCCACAACGCCATTGGTCATGCGGTTTATATACCGTTTTGTGCAGCCCTAGCTAACTATGCATGGCAAATTTGACGAGGTGATCACTCGACGCTGTCTAAAAGACCTGCCTCTCTTACTAACTCGTAGAACAGTCCCTTTCTCCGCACTAACGCAGAAGGGGTGTCAAACTCGGCTACCTCGCCTTTACTCAAGACGATGATTCGATCCGAGTCGAGAATGGTGTTTATGCGATGAGCAATTGTAATGATCGTGCGATCTTTAAACATGTTGCTCCTCAAGGTGGTCTGCAGCATGGCATCCGTCTCAATGTCGACGGCAGCCGTCGCTTCATCAAGCACTGTAAGATAACATGTCAGTAAATGCACCACTTTAAAATAAAAAGGACAAAACGCACCCAAAATATTCGTTGGTGTGAGAAGAGCCCTCGCTAAGCTCACTAATTGGCGTTGGCCCGCAGAAAGATTAGAACCTGCAATACGACGTCAGGAGAGGGTCAAGAGAGATTCTCGCCAATGAGACAAGAGCGTGGGGGAGACTGCATACCGCCTTCATTGATGCTTGCTTCCAGCCCACCTGACATGGACGTGATGTGTTCCTTTAGCCTGGCATGGTCTGACACCCTGTCAGAAGACTGCGATGAGTATAGTGAGGAGTGGACAACAAACCTAAGACGCTCCAAAGCTCAGTGTCATCGTGAATGTGGCCAGGATCTAGATTGTCTCTGACCGTACCTTCGAACAGAGCGGCGTCCTGAGGAATAATGGCAAGCCTGCCGCGTAGATCTAACAAGCCTATCGAAGACGTATTGAGATTGTCAATAGAGATGTTGCCCGTGTCAGGTTCTGTGATTCTGAAAAGAGCCAATGTCAGAGAAGATTTCCCCGCCCCAGTGCGACCAACGACCCCAATCTTCTCGTGCGATTTAATGTTGAGATTGATGTTCTTGAGCACTAGATCCAGCCCGGGTCGATACCTTGTAGAGTAGTTGTCGAACTTTACAGCACCTGATGCAGGCCAGCTGATCTTTGGCCTGTGCTTGGAAATCCTGTCAGGGGCTTCACTTGGTAGCCTAGCGTATTCCAAAACACGTTCAACTGAGACAATATTCGTCTCTACCTCCACTGTTTGCCTGACTATCCAATTCAGGCTCGTCGTAATCTGCAAGGCATACGACATGGACAGTCCTACCAAACCAGCCGATAATCCGCTACCAGACGCTACAGAAATGATGGCAAAGGAAGCGGCCGCCAATATTATGAAACTGCCGATGAATTCAAGGCGAACTGCAAGCCATCGATTGGCGTTGACTGACGGGAAATATGCCCGGAGATTCGCGTCTACTCGCCACTCATTTTCTAATGCAAATCTATCCTGTTGTCGGTAAGCACGGATCGTCGTTATGCCACCAAGTGACTCTTGGAAGTGCGCATAGATCGGACTTCTGCTGATGCTGTCAAGTCGTTTTAGTTCCCTTGAGGTCCGTAAGTAATACCGCTGTATGTAAAGATAGACAGCTCCCAAGGGGATGATCAGCGCGATGAAGACCGGTGTTGAGGCTGCAATCAGAACAAGCGTGTAAAAAGCTCGGGCACTGTTCACGAACAACATGTTGAAAGTCCTCGCAAGAACCTCGTCTACCTTGTAAATGTCGCTTGAGAAACGATTAAGTATCCGCCCAGATGGCGTAGTCTCGAAGAAACTCATGGGTGACCTGAATATTGCGTATGCCATCCTCTCGTGAAGCTTTCGCGAAGCCTCAATAGAGCAGAATATCCAAAGGATAAGAGTCTGTACCACTACGAGAGCGGCGCCGCCAATGCCGAAGGCAAAGTAGATGCCAATGTATTTGCCAACCTGCGGGTTGCCGCCATACCGTTGATTGATTTCGGCCCACTCCTTCAACCATAGACTGCCCCCAATCTGGGCTGTTTGCGCCGCAATCAGCATTGTAAGATAGATGCCGACGGCGATCAAGTTGCTGTTTCTTGCGTATTCGAAGTACACGTCCCACTTGACCTTGCCTTGTTCCGAGAACTCTTTGCTTTGTTTTGTCTTTGTGTCTTCGCCCTCCTCATCGGTAATTCTTTGGCGCGGTCCCTTGAATGATATTGTACTTGCCCGCCGTAATGTATTGCTGCTGGCTCTTCGTCCGGGACCTCCACTTGGTCGGATGGGCGCTAATTGAGTGATGCCCTCTTGTGCTTCATCTTTTTCGTCTGAGGGATCCTCCAAGAAATTGCCCGTACCCGTCCCAAAAACGGTCTTCGAGTCCTCACTTCCGGAACTCGAATTCGAATCCTTGCTACTATCTTCCACACTAGGAGATGGACTTTCCTCCATTTCCTCATTGTTGGCCGTCCTGATGAGGTTCGCTACTTCACCCTTCATTGCGATTAATTGCCCGTATGTTCCTTTTTCCAAGACTCGACCATCGCGTATCAGAGTAACAAAATCGGCTTCCACAAGTACTGGAATTGAATTGGTCGCTAGTATTCTGGTTTTGCCAGCCAACAAGCCTTTCGATCCCAGGACGTTGTCGATTAGATGCCTCCCAACGTGCTGGTCGACTGCGGAGAGAACATCGTCAAGCAGGTAGATGTCAGCACGAGCATACACAGCTCTTGCTAGCGTTAGACGAGCCTTCTGTCCTCCTGAGAGCGATATTCCTCGTTCCCCTACTTCGGTCTGATCTCCATCCGGTAGAGTCTTGAGATCTTCTGTAAACGCACAAGCTTGAAGCGTGCGTTCATAGAATCGCGGATCCCATCGATGGCCGAAGACGATGTTTTCCTTGACGCTCGCATTCATGACCCATGGTGACTGCGCCACATATGCTGTGGCACCGTACACTACAACCTCCCCGTGTATCTTCCAAACATCTCCAAGTATGGCCTGGAGAAACGACGACTTTCCAGCCCCAACTCGACCTACTACGCAGCTCAATTCTCCTTTGTGCGCAGTGAAGTTGATGTCCTCCAGGCATTTGCGGCTTTCATTTCGGTCCCATGTAAAAGTGGCATCGCGAACTCGGACTGACTCATCTCCTGTACTGGCCGCCGGCTCCCTCGTTTGTACAGCATCAGGTTGCAGCTCCTCTGCAGTGAAAAATGTCGTGAGACGGCCAACTGCTACGCTTGCTTCAATTATTGAAGTGATGACCATGGGAAGGATAGCCAATGGGAAGCCCAGAAGATTAAATAGGGTCAGGGCAGGAAAGACAATCTCCGTCGTGAGAGGCTCGTCTCTTGTGAGGACGAACACAGTGAATGTAGAGCATGAAACTAGGAAGGGAGTTGTCGACCAAGTGAAATTAGCGAAAGCTTGCGAAGCGCCAATCTTACGTAGTGTCTTCAGCTCTTGTTCATTTCTGACGAAGTTGAGCTTGTTCATGAAGGCCGTTGACCAGGCGAAAAGCTTGATGCTTTTCATGTTGTTTAAGATCTCTGTCACTAGACGGGTTCGGGCATCCTTGTTCTTCATCTGCTTCTTCTGTAAATTCTTCATGATTCTCGCTATGACTCCATTGATAGGAACCATTAAAATCATAGCACCAACGCCAGCAAACATACTAATACCGACCAATTGATACAACGAAATCATGCACAGAACAATCTGGAATGGCGCGGACCACAGCATCTGGCCATACTGTGTGAGGTCTTGTAACCGCTGGGTATCAACCGCCATGTAATTAACAATATCGCCAGTTGACTTAGAAGCTCGGCCTTCATTAGACAGCTTCATAGATTTGGCGTATATCATGGATGTTAGAGACGACTTGACTCTCATACCCGTCTCAAAGGCACGTTGGAAGTACTGATGGAGTAACGCTGTCTGCGCAACCGATACTGCGAACATGGCAAGGGATATTGCGGCACCTCTGATGACAGGCTGTTGGTGAGGACTGCCACGTCTATAGGAATCGACAAAAGATATCAAAAGTCGCAGTAGTTGTGGTTGAACGAAAGACAAGGCGTCGCTGAATGTTTTGATAATAGAGCCTCTGAAGTAGGGTCCTCCGAAGCCTCGGAACAAAGCGATCCACAAGGAAGGTCGTTTTTTTTCAAGCTCAATCGCCCAGGTGTCTTCTAGCGCTGCACCTGTGATCTTTGTCGTATCTCTTTTCCTTAGATTCCACAGATCATCCTGCGTGAGGAATTCCTTGTATCCATATTTCATCATAGGTGTCATCCAGCTGAACGTTAGGATGCTAAAAACATCTGCGTATTCGATTGGGCACTCATCCTCATCCCCTAGGGCATCATACGCCGACTGCTTCTTTGGCACTAGATACTCCAAGGCAAATTCCACCGCAGCGAGGGCGAACCCAACGCAGAACGTGATGAAGTATGGTAGCCTTGCATGGAAAGCTTGTTGAGAGATGAGGGAGCGAAGCTTCACCCCATAGGCTATGAGGAGAAACAGCCAGTAAAAGAGCACGACACCGTTAGGCTGTCTGCTCCTCCAATGCTCAATATATTGGATGCTGCCAATGATAGCGATCGAGCCGAACGTGAGGACAGAGGTCCAGAATCGAAAGTCGCCAAACCAAATGTTGGGTAGTGCCACTATCTGGAGGCATGCTTGAAGGGCTGTAGTCACAAGCAGAGCCGCGATAATCGAGAGCTTGGTGTGGAAGTGCCAGTTCATGCTGACTGGAGATGGGCTCCTCCTCTTTAGGAGCCACCATACTGCCGCCGCCCCGCAGAAAATCCCATACACCGCCACTACACTGATCCAGACGTCCAAAAAGCACGGTGTAAAGTCGTATCTGAAGGGGCTTATTGGGCCCCATCCCTCAGGGTTACCGCATAGTGGCTGTCGAAAATCCTCCCTGGCGGCAGGCCGGAGGTAGTCTGGTCGGAACGGTTCTTGAATGGTATTGGCGAAGACCTCCTGAGCGACGAGTTCCGAAAGCATGCTCAGCTGCGTGTCGCTGTGGCTCTTGCCCACCTCCTTCTCTTCCTTGGGCGGTTATCATTCCGCAACGAAGAAGATAATGGTCTGGGACGTCATCCAGGCGTATTGGCTCGATGAGGTACAGGCTGACTAACCGTGATGAGGTCGGATAGGGCTATTTCTACAGTGAACTTAGAACTAAACGTTGCCAAGACGTCGTGCCTGCATGTGAAAGCCACGAAGCCACCGAGCCACAGTGTTTGGTATAAAATATGAAAATCGAAAGACTCTACATCGTACCTCAGATGATCGCGAATAATTATTCTAATTCTCAACCCTATAAACAATATTGTGAATGTATTGCCAGGCATATTAAAAGCACCATGCAGCGGCAAGCGAGCCGGCATTCCTTCGAAACTCCTTTCAAACATAGATGATATCGCATTCAAGAGCATATTGTCGGTCAATTTTGGAAAATGGTTAATTTCGTATACCATTGTGGACATTTTCAATCTGCAGTCCTCTGAAATTTGTCGGCTGCTAGACGGCTTTTGCCAACGTGGCAAACCGAGGGCTCAGTCAGACATCCACAAATTTTGTAGTAGTTTGTCAGTCTACTACTTCTGTACACAGACTGAATGTGTTGAGGGCAGCAGCCGATCATCAAGACCAACATGATACCATGGAGTATCTGTGATATCCAACGCAAGTGAGCTGTGAATTCTGAGATCGGCACGGTTAGCACAACATACTTGAATACTATTATCACATTGTCAGTGAATAAACATGAAGCTTCTCCAACCATACAATTGAATTATCTCACACGGGTCAGGACTTGTAAGGTGGAATAATGTTGAAGATTTTGTAAAAGACCCATGAGAGAAAGGGTCGAGGGGGCTTGACGCCGGAAAGAGCCTAGTGCATCTCAGCCTTATCCAGTGCTGCATTTGGCTCCGCTTCCGTGCTGTGACGCTCATCGTCAGAAACCATCATCGAGTTTTTAGCAGCGTTGGTCACGGTTTTGCGCTTGATGTCCTCAATACAACATGAGCGTGGTCCAGACTGCTGGCGCGATGTCAGCACTTCAAGGACCACGAGCGAGAAGCGGCAACAGAGGGCGTGGGGTTCCTCGCGGAGGACTTAAACCAAAAGACCCCAGGAATACCACGGAGAAACCGAACGGCCAACGTCCCATCAGTAATGCGACTCGGGCGACCGACTCACAGCATCACCTAAAGCCGCCTCCAAACCAGGGCCACATACGTAACAGATCATGGAACAGCCCCACTTCACTCAACGCAGCTGTTCAAAGCCATGCAGGCAAGCTTCGGACGGAACCCTGGCGGAACCCAGCAACTACAGACAATCGCATCTACAAGGAGCGCATGAGTGATACCTATCAGACGGTACGTATTTCCTCCCCAAATATACTGACCAGAAGACAAACATAGTGACATTTCCTTCCTTCGTGCAAACAGCTCAAGCAGAAACGAGAAAGAGAGAGGAAGGCTGCGATCAAAGACGGGTTTCTGGCAGATCCGGACAGGCCTACATCCCTCGCCAACGCCATCACGCCTGTAGGAACATGTCAGGAGATGTGCCCGGAGTTCGAGCGGGTGGAGCGGATCGTACAGCTTATGGTCGACGGCAATGAGAAGGTGCGGGAACTACGAAACTCTCCACATTGGATAGAATCTCGCTGATGGAAGAATCTGGCTAGACACCGTCGTCAATTAATCCCGATGTCAGGGTGCCATGCGAAGAGCTCATGGTCAAGAGATTCAGGCGATCTGCAGCTGGATACGACGAACAACTACCATCCGACATTAGGCCTCCCTCAGTGCTGAAGAAGACTTTGGACTACCTGTTCAACACGGTCGTTGGTGGCCCAGAACCGTTGGCAAATGTGCATAAATTCGTTTGGGATCGAACTCGTGGCATACGAAATGACTTCTCGATTCAACAAGTCACGAGGATCGAGGACCTAAAGACAGCTATCGATTGCTTTGAACGTATCGCACGTTTCCATATCCTTTCGTTGCATCAACTCACAAAGATTGCTTCCGAGAACGGCGAATTCGACCACCACCAGGAGCGAGAGCAGCTGAACAATACCTTACTTTCCTTGATGTACTACTACGATGACAGCCGACACAAGCTCACCTCGCCAAATGAAGCTGAATTTAGAGCATACTGTATCATATTCGAAATTCAAGACCAGCGACCTGACTTGGAAGACCGCGCCCAGAATTGGCCGCGGCCGGTATTGAAGGATCAACGAGTGCAGACGGCGATGAAGCTGTACGCTGTAGCTAGTAATACCTCAGACGAGCAAGGGCCTTTGCGGCCGCGTGCTCAATTTTTGACAGCCCAGGCCAATACTGGAGGATTCTGGAGCTTGGTTCAGTCAAATGCAGTCTCTTACATGATGGCATGTGTTGCAGAAATATACTTCAATCTTGTGCGGAGAACCGCAATAGAAGCGATTTGGAAAGCCTACAAAGGAAAAAGGGGTGGACCAACAAAGATGGAAGATTGGACTGTGAAAGACTTGACGATTGCGCTTGGTTTTGACTCTGAGTATCAGACACAGACATTCTGCGAGGAACATGATTTTGAATTGGGGGAAAGAGAGGACGGCGAGCTCTACATTGATTTGGGCTCTGTTGCCAGCGGAAATTTGACAGGTCAATTACTCATACCCAAATGTCCTCATCGCTTGCCCAATTGACTCAAATAGATCAAAATCCACGGCGGAAACAGATATTCTCGAGAAATCTGGTAGAGTCCAAGCGCCTGGGCCGGACTCTGCCAGCGGTTATAAATGGGCTGACTGCGGCTCAAGCTCAATCACGAGGCTTAATTGACGACTCGTCCGATGCCGACACTGCTTCGATGGCAGACAACGAATCGCTCTTTATTAATGGCGATTCGGACGACGAGAAGATGTCACAGCGCTCCAGATCAGGAAGCCCTCAGAATCGGAAAGCTGTCAACGGTGATGCACCCAAGCCTAACGCTTCCACTAACCCTTTCGCACCAACAAAACCCGGGATATCGAACACAAGCAGCTTTAAGCCTTCTGGTACCTTCGGCCGGCCTAGCCCAATTTCTTCGCGGACGCAACCCCCATCCATCCCTAGACCACTTGATCTTAACTCAAACCCTACCACCCAGGAAACCTCTAGCGTTAAGGAAGCCCCCAAGTTTGACTTTCTTGCTGCAGCGAAGGCGATGAAAGGCGAAGAGCACAAGACGATCCTTAGACCTTTTGGCAATAAAGAGCCGTCAGCATTCAATTTCTCCCCCTCGACAAGCAAAGCGGAAGATACCCAGAACAACACGAGAAGCTCACCAAATGGTACCGCACCGACAGGGAAGAGCGATGTTTTTGGCCGACCTTCAATAGCAATTCCAAGCATCAAGCCATCGGGACCAGCCCAGTCTCCTTTCAATCCACTACCTAGCTCCTTCGTGACGACTGTGTCACAGCCTGAAAATGTCTTGGATCACCGATCATCCTCTCCAGCTCCGCCGAGCTTCAGCTTTGGAACTTCTCCTTTGTTCACGTTCGATGCACCTGAGGAAAACAACAAGACTGAGCATGTTGCTGCCTCCAGCGTTTTGCCGGAGTCCAAGGCTAAAGCACCAGAGATCACCACCACGAAGCCAGAGGACGATGCCTTTAAAAGATCCATGTTTCCTACTCCTACGGCATTCGCAGGACCAACGCCAGCTTTATTCGCGCCCAAAACGCATTCAGCAGAAATGGCTGCCTCACATGAGACCGGTCTTCTCAAACCCTTCACGAGTTCTTTTCCAGGCTTTCCAACGGCGTCTACTCTACGTACACCAAGACTGGATGGCGCTCCGGCCCCTCTTCAATCAGCGTCTTTACTTCCAAAATCAAGAGAGGCTGCTACGGCCTTCTTTTCAACGAATGAGCCTCAACCATCAATACAACAAAAACCTCAGGGCTCTCGTTTCACAACTTCGACGAGATCGAGCCTCTCTACAACTGACTTCGCTCAACCAAGCCATATTTCGCTGACCCCAAGACAGCCCCAGCCGAATCCTCGGTTGCTTCTACTGAACAAACTCTCAGATGCTATGATGCTTGAAGACAACGGGCTCTTGCAACAATTCATTGAATTTACTGTTGGACCAATCATCACCTCATCGGTAGCTCAGTTGGAAGACGAAGAGTCCTGGAAGGAAGCGAGTAAGTTTGTTAGTCTCAGATATGACTTCCGAGGTTTTACTGATATAAGGCAGGGGAATGCCGTGTAATATTATTGGGCAAGAAGTTTTTCAGAAGATGGAGGACTAATGCGTGGAACCTTGGACTGATGCGTAAGGGTAGAGAGCGGAGGAGAACTTTTGCAAGATCGGTTCAGGAATCAGCGAGAAATACCCGCAGAAAGCCAAGCGACCCTTGTTCAATTCCCCATTCGAAAGGAAGCGGCTCAGCAAGCTCATCGATCCCGCAACGAGAATTCGCAGATACGACATCTCCGCTTGCCAAGGCGGAGAGCAAACGGCAAAGTCTTCCTGCGGGTCTTGACATACAAACAGCCGAACTGGAAGCTGTAAAAGGATCAAAGCGAAAGCGAAATGATTCAGCTACGGATGAGACCGTGGCAACTCCACGGCGCACTAAAATCAGTCACCGCCGCTCACAGACACTCGGCGGCTCCATTATGTCCGCGCCTCCGCATCGTCGACTCTCATCCATTCCTTACAAGCCCAGAATGGAAATTTCGAAGGTCCCTGAAGGTTCTATGCTGCACGACACACTTATGAAACAGGCGAGAAGATTTGCCCCGAATGTCAAATCGGATACCACGCATACCGACTACTTCCGACTCAAGGCTCTTGGCATCGATCCTGATACCCGAGTCGTACCTTTAACAAGAAAGCGCACGTGGAACGAGGCAGAACTCAATGATATTGACCCTGCAACCAGAACGCTGCCACAACCTACGCCTCCAACTCGGCGCACACGGAACGTTAAAGACCTATCAGACGCACAAAGATCGACCACTCCGGACGGCGCCCTCACCGCCAGCACTGGTGACGATGAAGCACTTTTTGCTCAGATTCGCTCCGTGCGCGAAGCACTAGCAGAGTCAGAACAGTGGATGCATTCTGAGCGCCAAAATGTCGAGCGCAGCATGACGCCACAAACAAGCGTCACACCATCAAGCACCGAGATTGAGACGCCTGCAGAACGCCGCTTGAGAGAGATCAGAGAAAAGGGCCGTACACCATCGAGATCAGAAATTAGGCTCCGGGCTATGGGTGACAAGGCATTACTACCGAAGGGATTCTGGGATGGCGAAGGCATGGGGAAGAGTTTGATGGGTAAGGGCAAACAAAGGGAGAGCGAAACCGTGAACCAGAGTCCATTTGTACAGCCCCAGGACCAGAAAGGCCTTGGCTTGATGGGTTTCGCTGCAATCAACGGGCAGGGGCAGATGAATGATTTTGGTGGACGGGAGGATTCCGAGAAGAAAGGAGCAAGCATGGACGATGCAATTGAGCTGTGATTTATTTGCATAGCGATGGCGTTATGGAAGGCTTATACCAAGGACCAGGAGGCTTACATCGTTATCATGTTTGGATCATAGTCAGAGACTGAAGGCGGAGAATACAAGATCTTCTATCTTCAACTCGGTCCCTCGTAATTTGCGATGTGAGCAATTGTAACAATATGTTTTTAGTGATTCTTCCCTGCACCACATGCAATTCTCAACCACCATCAAGTAGACACCCACCACATTCGCCCTTCGATCTTCCTTGGTTGTGAAACGCAGTTCAACATCGAAGTTCTCCCACTTGATAGATTTTATCATTTCCCTGAATCCTAATTCCACACTCCTTCCACGCAATACACGCAACGGGTCAATGATCTATTCAAACATTTCCAACTGCTTGCAACAATCACATCGCTAAAGTAATCGATCAAAATATCGCCATGAACGATGACGCCGTTAGCATCACATGGGCAACGAAAGCAGCGAAGACGTCTGCGCGGACGAAGGCGCTTCCCACATCAATTAATTCGGCTTTGAGGTGGTGAAATTGGGGAGTGATGCTGCATCCAGACATAATGAAGCGGAAGCTGAATCCTGGAGAATTACTGATACGGTAGGCTGAGAAGGTGATGGTTTAGTTTGTGTTGGGGATAAGGAAGCTGGAAAGGTCTAAAGGGGATTGAGAGGTGATGTTGTGTGAGCTGGATGGTATTGGATGGTGTATAGACTATTTCCCAGGGGCTATCGCGAGCGTTCTGAGGGAGGTAGAGGAAGTCATAAGTGTAGCAAGGGTGGTCGAAACGATGGAATAGGAGATGATGGGGTTGTATAGAATGAGTACGCTGTTAACAGTCGCATTGAACTACAGTAACGCTTGACGACGATGGGGTCCCAAATGAGTCCACAAGCAGTGAAGACATCTTTGACGGGCGGAGTTGGAGACAGATATTGAACATAGAGCAAAATCATTAATCTCCTATCACTTGCTTCACCACGCTAGACTCGTCCAGTATCTGGGCTTGCGTTCCATTTTCACAGTGGTGCAGATCAGTCTAAAATCGACGAGAAGAATTTGCTGTCCAGATATGCCTCGGTCAGAGTGCAAGTGCTAGCCTCATGCTCGTGGTATTGACAAATATTGTAAATGTCCCATTTCGATGGGTCCCTATTGTCCACCCAACGCTTTCCGAGTTCCTCGCCCAGAAGTATCACGAAGCTTGGATCAAGAGGCGGGTCTCGAGAGCTATGCCATACAGTATCATGGGAACTGTCGGCAAATAGATGCAAAAGCAAGCGACATAAGTTGGAGGTTTGAGGTAGCTTTTGGTACGCCAAATTGACTCCAGTGGCAGGGCCGACAAGACCATCAGGTATAGACTTCGTCCAAAAAATCCTGTAGCCTCCTCTGTTCGGAGGATCCAAAGTAGTATGGCCGTATACATGTATCAATGTCAATGTAATGACATCCCCCAGCTTGTTGACCTGAAGTGCATCGGCGAGTATGTAGAGAGCTACCAGTGACGCAAGAGGCACGTCTTGGTAGTTCGCAAGCTCCCATGCTTGACGATGCGGATTGCTTGGGGCCAGTTGATCCCTGTGTTCCCGCCATTGGCGATCAACTTCAGCTTTCACTGCGCTTGTCAAATCTTGAATCGTAGGTTTGGCTGTTTTGGAATAGTAGAATCCTCTCAAGCTACCAGTGTAAAGCCAGTGGACAAAGTACTTGAAGACACCGGGGTTTTGTTCGGGAAGCTTGACCGTACCATTGGCTTCGATGAAATTGCCATTCAAAGCGGCATTGAAGAAGTCGGATGATTTGCATAGGAGAGCTTTGTGCACATCAAAACGCTGCTCATCTGGGCCGACAAGCACGGTCACCAGCGAGTCGTAAAGGAACCTTATGCGATTGAGTCAGTCAATTCTGTGTAGGCGTTATTGGCCAAGAATAAACCACAAAGGCTCCTCGCTGACATTTTCGCTGTCCTCAGACGAGTTCTCCTTTCCTGCGCACTCCTTCATCTTGTCATGCAGGCTTTGGTGCTTGAATTGAAAGTGGCGGTGTCAGTTGTGAAGAGTGTTGAACTCGTCCCGAGATCAACAAAAGTATGAGACTGAGCGAGGGACTCAGCGCGAGACAAGGTGTAACACAATCAAGCTTTTCACGAGATGTTGTCACTTTAGCAAGCTACCTTACCCAAACGACTCCAATTATTGAACTCGCAATCCCTTGTCAATCTGTCCGATCTTAAGCCCTTTTGGAAATACGTGTTGAGTTTCACGAGCGAATAACTGTCATCCAATTGGAAAGCCAGCTCGCTAGCTAACCACGGATTCACTCTGATGTCTCTTGAATTGAAGTGAAGTCCCAAAGACCTCTGCACAGCTCTATTAACGGACCCGGGGATCCGTTCCCAACAGGTCAGCCTTGATTTACTCCTAGTAATGATGACTGAATGCATCTTAAAGGGAGGTTAGCTGGAGTGCAGGATATTCTGCTTTTATCCCAGGATTATGCTCAGGCCCTGAGCGCCTTGTGAAGCTCGTCCGCCCGGTCAGGGACTTTGTTTCCAAAGTTTGTCTTGTCTTCTCACAAGCTACAGTGTCATAGCAAGCCTCCCAAAGGGATGTTAGCTCAAATGCTTCTTCACGGCCTGAAGTCAATTGGCCCTCACTCCTCGACTTCTCCTTCCTCGGAATGCATCTTGAGAATCCACTGAGGCTCTTGCTCAGTGTCAACTACACACAGTCCCTCTCTAGCCTTCCCAAGCATTCCGCAAATCCTCACTTGGCCTCTGCCAACTCGTCCAATCCAGCTGCTCCCTGCATATCTTACTCCTTCTTCTTCACCCAATGGATTATTCCCAGGCTCTTCCCCACATCGATTCGCAAACACTGCTATAACCTCCTCCTCGCCCTCCACTAATGGCTTCAGTCTCTCACTCCAATAGCTCAAGGTAGCCAGATCAGGTTGGTCAGGCTCCAGCGCAAGATCCGCGGCTGGGAGCTGTGTAAGCCATGCCATGGAAAGTACAAGGATCTCCGCATCGTTGGCTAGGGCGTGCGAGGCAAATTCATAAGCTTCCCATGGCGCTGTAAATTTATGTGGATTTAGATCCATGCAAATTCCGAAACTAGCCTTTACGTTTTTTTCAGGTTGAGTCTTCGGAGTGAAGGTAAGAGGCGTGCTCAGCCAGCGCTCAGGCGACTCCTGCGCCCATGTCTCGTCTGTGTAGTAGAGATGCGTTTTACGGTAGTGGGCCAGAACTTTGCCGGTTGGGGACACCGTTACGGTGGAGTTGTAGGCAATGATTGGGTCAATACGGTCTGTAGAAGAGGCTAGATTTGGGCTATAGAGCTCTGGGTAGCCAACTGTGACGATGCAGCCGTAAAGAGCGGCAGTACTTTTGGCCCATATGGTCGAGTGTCCTGCTGCGGTAGGCTCGAGGTACGGTAGAACTGATGAGAGGGAAGGAAAGTTGTAGCCTACGGAAGATCTTAGCATCCATGTCTAATGAGCACTGGTAGACGAAGCTCGAGACCTGTGAATGCTAGCTCCGGAAGGACAAGGAGATCTAGATCTTTGGGTGCGACTACTTCGAGAATCTTGTTCGCACTGTCTGTGTTGTCCTCGATTTTACCTAGCTCTGGAGCGAACTGTAGGCATGCTATGCGCATTTTGCGACAACATGTTCTACTGTGACATGTCGTAGAAGGACACCGTGGGTTGTTGTCAGTAAAGCTACATTAGGGTTCTGCCCTGGAAGCATGTCTGCTGTGATTGGAGGTTGAGCATAATGTCGATGCAAGGGGCAATGGCACTCGATTGGAAGACTGCAACGCTTGAATAGATAGAGATTAAGCTAGAAGGCTTCATGTCGTCTGCTTGGGTATCCTACAAAGCTCGTGAGCCACTCAAAGTTTTGGTTTTCAACCATGTGTCGAAAACCTCATTGCGGCTCACTCTGAGAGCTCGCCTTGAGGCTATGCTCAGGTCAATTGGCGATGATTGGGCAGACTCGCAGGAGGCTAGACCTCTTCGAAGAATTAAGGCTGTGGACATGTCCATCACCAGATCTTATGACTCTCTGGATCTTCGTACACTTCGCTTTTGACGATCGCTTCATCTTTAAATGGCCGGCGTAGGTGAAGCATCGGCCATCGTAGGCCTTATCGCAACAGCAGCCCAACTATCGAAAGCAGTCATCGACATCGCAGGTAGGTACAAGAGCGCTAAGAAGCAGATAGAAGCTTTTGGCCTTGAAGTCGGTAATCTTGGGAGTATATTGGATCAATTACATCGTTTGTATGACAGGGACAATCTTGACGCTGACGATGGTGTTCGCGCGGTTGCATTGCAGATGGTCGAGCAATGTGGTGGGCTTTTCTCAGAGCTGGAGGACTATAGGAATACGCTGTATAGCAGACCAGGCTCTGTACAGAATGTGAAATTTCGAGGCAAGACGAAGTGGGTCTTTGAGGCAGCGGAGTTGCAGTATTTGCGTGCTAGGGTGGAGAGTATGAAGTCTAATATGTTGTTGATGATGATGATGCAGTGTATGCAGAGTCTTCAAAGGTACTACGAATAGAGAAACGTTGGGGAGCGTTGAGCTAACGGGCTGTCGTTAGACCGATGAACGATCCCATATCGCAAGAGAACGGACGACAGTTGCAGCTCCTCTCGCTCCAGAGCAATGCATGCGTACAGCGACTTGAACATCTCGAAACCGAGATGATACTGCCTGGATGCAACGGTGGGGACCCAGCAGTCAATCGCATGTCCATACGATCCGTTGAATCAGCAGACGAAGCACGATCGAACAGGGACTCAATTCTCAGCTTGTTTGGTCATCTCTCTTACTACGAGAAAATATTGGATCGTCGTGAAGGGGACTTCGCCATGGCTCCTGACATAGAAGCCGACGTGTCGAGGCTATCGATGATCATCGAAAATCACTTGTCTCAGAATGTTGTGATCGGTGTAGGTGAAGACCCCAATGTCCCACAGGAACATTCAGATGAGGAAGGCGCAAAGACACCGACAGATTATCTGCCCGACAGCTCCCATACGTATGGCAACATGGCACACGCAAGGCTGCCACTACCTGATTCTGGCAATAGAATCGTAGAGCTTAGGAGTACGGATGGTGAGCAACCGAGTACTACATTCAAAAAGAGATATGAGGATCCGCTTTTCGCGCACCCTCTTTTTGGGCGCCCTTTCAAAATTCCCAAATTCGGAAAACATATAGACCATCCTGCTATTTTGCCAGCTGAGGATGACGGAAGTCTCACGCGGGTTCCAGAAGATAGAGAGACTCTCCTTCAATTTGCAGGCGTTCGGAAAGAGGAGGAGGCGGTGTCCCAAGAAGCCGAGGGTCGTGAAAACTTCGCAACAACGAACAATAAGTTGCGCAGTGGAAAAGATGCTGCGGAGCCAAGCCTAAGCATTATCTTCCTTGCAGCGAGCATCTGTAAATACCATATTGACCGGTCGCGAAAGGAGGCCGGATATCCTTACCTAAGCTATGTCCGTGGAGAGGCAAGTCATCCTGTAGCCCAAGCAATAGTACAAGACTAACGCAGTAGCAAAGATTTTTGACGTCTTAGGAGTTAAAGGCGAGCTCTGGCTCGCGAGAAATCAAGAGGAACCTAATAGAATTGGCTGGATATGGAGTCTACATCTCGCCAAGTTAGCAAAACCGGAATCCCCGAAATCAGTCGCCTCTCAGCCATGGCCTGACGAAGAGGAAATTTGGAATGAATATGATGAGTTTCTTGACAATGTAGAACCCTTGCTTGCTCCGCCGGCTGGGCCTTACCCCTATGATAGAGCCTTGAATTACCACGGTAAGATGTAGGTAATAAAAGAAGGTATATAACCGTTGTCGCCTACCGTGACTATAACTACCAAACACATTAGTACCTACTTGGAAATAAAGAGCGGCCCTGCCCTATGCTCGTTCGATGACTATCATGACCTGTACGCTCAATAGTATAGGCTTTCCTTTTCAATCTTCACGATTGCTCTCTTCGATATCCATCAACCTCACTCATCAGCTAATTTGTCATTATGGCGTACCCTAATTGTTCCATGATATGGATCCTCATGTATTGGGACAGCTTCCCAAGTACCGCACTTCCGCACACCCAGGTCAAATTGTACTCGATGATGTCCTTGAGGAAAGGTATACCGGCTTACGTTGTTGGCTTCGCGGCCGCTGGGACATTCTCCATGCACGTATTGGCACCGAAACAGCTTCCGTGAACTCGGACATTACATCATTGCTTGAGCTCGTCGTGAAGTCCCATCCATCGATGCTAGCAGCATTTGGAGTTTGACCAAACGGTATTGTATAATTGCCGGCACATGCCGCGGCTTCCTCTCCATGATTACGAAACAACCATTCTTTCAATATGTTTATAGAGAAATTGAAAGCGGTTGCTGAAGGTATCCGCATATGAGAGGGCATGTTGAACGACTTTTGAAGTCAAATCAAACTCCCTGAGTGACGCAAGAAGCATGTTTGAGAACTTTCTCTTGTCGAACAAGATGCTGCCCGAGCTGCCATTGCTCATAATTCGAAAGTCTATATGAGCCTTGGTAAATGTTTTCTATTGTCCACATGTCACGAGGTTGCTTTGCTGATACTGCAAATGAAGAAGTAAGGTGCTAACGTTGCGAGCAATGGCACGGTAGATGGATCAAAATCCATTAGCGCAAGTAGGAAAGACCAGTGATTGATACCCATTGAAACTTAGCCTGCTGGATATGACTATTCTCGACCAAGTCGCCGTCTGGATGAATACGAGCGTTGATCAAGCAATGCTTCTTTTTCATTCGATCTGAAAGTCTTTCAACAGAATGAAATGGGAAGGCATTTGATTTATCATAGACACTGCCTTTTTGGCATGCTTCTGTCATTGCCTACGTGCCCTTAAACATTGGGATACTACGGCTGAATCATTAGGAGCATGTCGATTACAGCACTTAGAATCGGCTTGGTTCACCTTTTGCTGAACTATGACAATTAGGAATTCTGTTCATCCTCGACAATGCGTCACAACCACGACAACATGAAATTTGTGCATCCTCCGTCGAAGGATAAGTCGAACTGAGGCTTTCGGCTATTGGGTAAATGACCTAGGTACTTCCTCGCTCGGAAATGCCTTCTGTCCATGTCTGCTGAAATGCCAAGAAGCCTGCCCCTCCCATTGTATCAGCGCCAGGGTATCCCGAAGAAATCTCAGCTACCTCGTAGAGATTTCCGCCTTCACCATGGTCTTTGATGATAATCGTCCAGGACAGCCTTGAGCGAATGCCTGCCGATGATGGTATCGTTGCCGGACTGGGAAGAAATGACTCGGCGCTGTTCTTGCTCTGTCGCATTGCAGAAACGATGTAATTCAGCCAGACCCATTGATAGTAGGTAGTCTGTAACACTCCTGCGCATAATAGGCCAAGGTAGCCCCAATGAAGCGCTACCAGTGCCGTCCAAGGAGAATAGCAGAGTCTGTCTCTCTAAGGAGACAACTTCAAAGCTTAAAGGTATTGAAGTCAGCGTTTTCAATTCTGGAGGGAAGCCGACTCAAAGGGTTTTTCACTCGGAAAGGTCACGGACAGGTAACTTACCGGACTAGAGCTCGGTTGACCCGAAGCCGGAGGGAAATATCGACAGCCTCCATGCCCGCCCTCTCCTTGTAGGAGAACTTCTGGAGGAAAAGGCGAGAACTGCGTGCATCTTTGAACAGTCTAGTCCCATGGCTTTGAATGTCTGAGTCGAAAAGATGGGTGTAGATCTCGTGTCTATAGTAAGCGCGCTGAGTAAAGGGACTCGCTGTTACTAGTGTAGGAGCTGCTTCATACGATGCAGGAGTATCGTTGTATCCGGAAAATCGCGTCGTCGCCCAGCAGAGGCGAAACAACTTTACAGCCGTCGGAACTGAAATCTTTTGGTGTTCTAGGTCAACACATTTATCTTTGTATTTCGCATATCGATGGATGAAATCTAGAATCTGCACCCTATCTGGGCTCGAAGCCTTTAGTTGCATGGCTCTCACTGCTGTGAGAGCGTCTGTTATTGCTGTGGGATGGACAATTTGCCGAACAAGGCCAATGAGAATTTTAGCTTTCGACGTTAGGAAGACCTGGTAACATCGGGGTGAAGCTCGAATTACTGAATAAAGTGCCTTGCCTGTGGTGATTTCACCCAGTACTTGGATCAGGATCTCGGGCGAGAAACCCTCCAGGCTGGCATTTTCACTCCACCTTTCCGACATCTTTATGTTGTTGGGTTCAGCTGCCGACATTATCTGGAAGGCTCTGAGGTATATACTCTGAGTAAGGTAGAGTAGTGTTCATTGCGTTGAATCGGGTAGTGTGAGTTGCATTGAGTGTGTTGTAGTGTAAAACAGTCCTGGGTAACAATGAGTTGTTCATGGATCAGTAATGAAGCACAATCAACAGATGTGGTGACACATAAGGGTGTAGGCTCAGGATCATAACACAACAAGAGCAACAGGTGGGGACAGTTTAAGAGATAAGTGTCTTGGTGATGACTGTTGAGACTTTGGAGGCAACAACCCTAATTCCAGTGTTACACAAGACTTGACAGCAGTCAACAACAACTTAGCAGGTCCTTCACTGCTGATGAAAGCAAGGTTTCATTCCAAGTCTTATACTCATGTCAAAGGGGTGTTCCTCTGGACGAGAGTTGTGATGACTCGTTGTCAATCTTCAATCAGTTCCTGCTCCACAAGGTATATTTTGAGTACATGCCTGCTCCTGGCTATGTGCAAACTTGCGTGTCTTACACAACAAATTTCTTTGCAATAACATGGACAAGGTAATGTAAATGGAAATAGGTGATAGATTTCCATCGAGCCTGCCTCCCTGCGAAGATCGTTCGGTGGCAAAAAGGCGCTAAATCTGGCCTAAAGCACACCGGAGGACCTAGCGGCTTACCTTTGGGCAAGCACCATCCACCTGCACTCAACAGTAAGTTATTCGACCCCAATTGCTTCAGAATTGGATACGAAGACCGAAAGAACCAGTTGTGACGGCTTTTCTGACATCTTGCGTAGTGTCCTAGGCAGACTTCACCAAGTTTACACGAGTTGACATGTAACTTGTAGTCAAGGCGAAGACTAACGTTACAATCAAGTCTGTTTTCATTCCTGATCATTCTATCCTATCTTTGCTTTTATACAAAAGGCTGGAACATCCTTTCCTCTGTTTCCTCCTGTGCGATCAAATAATTTGGCGTGAGTCTGTGTCCCACGATGCCATTGTCTGCTGCCCTTAAGGTAGCTGAGGGCCAGATCTGCTGGAGGTATGATACACCCGTACCCGGCCAAAGCGAGTCCACAAGCAAAACCGCATCCCGGCCCACATTACTATTCATCCATGCTGCAGTGGCAGATCACACTTTGTGGGACGACCAGGTAACGTATTGTACTGCAAAAGGCTGGCATTGTCTTCGATACGACCTGTTTGGGTACGGCCAATCCTGGGTTGGTAAAGACTATCTGGCTCAAAACCCTAGACCCCCTGTAAGGCACCATGAACATGCAACACTCGTTGTGAAGGCATTATTTTCCAATCCTTTGGCGTACGGACAGCGGACGACAGCGAATCAACAAGTAATTGTTATCGGTCTAAGTCACGGTGCCAATATTGCTGTTGACTTCGCATTGTCTCATCCAGAGCTTGTCAGTGGACTTATCCTCTGTGCCGGCGGCCTTGGAGGGTTGGAAGTTGCTGATACTCCGGCCGAAGAAGCGATGTTCGCTCGAGTTGACGAGCTCATGGAGAAGAAAGATGCGGTGAATGCAGCAAAAATGAATGTCAGGATCTGGGGAGATGGGACCCAAGCAGAAGAAGGCCGACTAAATCAAGGGGCGAGAGAGAGGCTTTTCAGCTGGTGCAAGGACATTGCAGAGAAGGAGCTCAATGGAGAAGGAGGGAAGGCTATTCCATTCGCGGATCTCAGCGACCCACCAGCAGTTGAGCGTCTATCAGATATCAAAGTCGAGACTATGATAGCGATTGGAAAGTACGACGTGAGCAGCACGAACACGGCCATGAGATACGCCGCTCAGCACATAAAGAATGCAACACTAAAAGAATTCGAAGCAGCGCATATGATAAACTTGGACAGCTCTACGGATTTCAATGACCGGCTGGGCGCCTACTTGAGAAGTTATCACGACAGCGGAGAGCTATAGCCATGCGTAGGCACGCTTGTCTGGAACCCCATAGCTGGCAAGGGGGGGGACCCTACTCGTTGGCTTCCTCGCGTAGCCCCCTCTGCCAGAATCGCTGCAGGTTTGCGATCATCATCCTCCGTATTCGACAGCGCTAAGCTCTTCGTCCGGTGAAGTGCCCGCAAGACTCAATTCCTATTGTTTTGGTAATGTGGTATCGCAAAGCGCGTACAAAAGCGGTTCGGGGTCATATCTGCATAGCAACTGTCACAGATGCGTCCCCTTCGAGTCTTATGTTGCTAGACGTGTCCTCTTGTGGATTCAAGTGCACTGCTCTCGAACAATGGCACCTTGACTAGCATGGAGGACAGACCTATGGCTTTCCGAGATATAGGCGCTTGTGGGTAAGGGAGACGGGCCGGTGTTCTCAATGACTTGCATGACATTGGTCTAGACTTCATCCGTTACATAGTCGTAGTTCACCACCACACTGGTAGGAGGATTGTTTTGCTGTTAGTCCAGCATATAGATTAATCTAAAATTTGATCTGCAAAAACAAGGGCATTCAATTGGCCGGCGCACCCTTTTACACCCCTGCTCCCACAAGAGATATCATTTAAAGGGCTGGTGCCGTAGTAGTAAGGGTTCATCTGTGGTGTATTTGTGTGGCTCAAGTACGAGGAGGATCTTTTTAGAGCACACCCTCCCCGAATACCGCTAAAATGGCCGCCCCCGCACCTTGGACCAATCATGAGCTTCGAGCCTAGAAGACTGCAAGCTCGTCAGACAACATCTCTCGAATGTCAAAACAAAACATGTGACATCTTTGAACATCCTTATTGCATTCCATCTCCCCTCAAAAAAAAGAAGAAAGGGTGTGTTAAGAATTGTCGCCTGATGCTCGAAGAGACCCTTCCTCAACATCATCTGCTGCACTCCTCTACCCAATTGCCCCGACAATGTCCGGCCTCAACCATCCTTGAAGCGCGTACCCCACCACCCTCTCCTCGATCAGGTGACTTCGTTAGTCTATATCGGAATCAACCCACCGCGTGATCAAGCGAGAAAGTAAGTAATCAACATCTCGTACTACCTCTTCAGCGTATCGCAGAAGAAGAAAACGATATGCTTCAAATGTGTTTCGGGCGCACCTCCCTTGGAGGCCGAAACGACATCGCTCCTGAGCCACCACTGCTCGTGCGGGCCCCTTGTTGAGCGGCCAGGTCAACTCAGGCAGCCATTGACCCCAAAGCTACGGCCAAAGGGCTCTGCGCAATCTATGGCCTTCTCCTGTGAGGGTGTGAAGCAAACATCGCGTGCTTGCGTCTTCATGATTTGTTCACATGACTGCGTGTCGAAAGACTGCTGACCAGTATAGATGCAAGCTTAATTAAGATATAATCTCACGAGCTTGCGCAATCGTAGACACGAGCGTGCTGGAACACTATTGACACTGGGTGGGACCTGTACGGCTATCCTAGGGTCACCACTTCAGCCGGCGAAGCAGGTCCATATGGTCACTGCTCAAGCCATCTTGTGAGGTTACCATATGCTGAATCTACCTTGGGATCCTCTACTTATAATTACATTAGGTCGGCTCAATATCGTCCAACACCTGATAGTACTTCGCGACCTATCATCGCAATGGCCACTACACGAAGCTATCCTGATATGGAGAGACCAAATCCTGCTGTCGAACAGGCCATGCAGAGCCTCCAACATAAGCCCTCATACAAGAGAAAGCGGGACTCTTCCGATCAAAATGGGAATAGAAAGCATTCAAACCACCGCCCAACATCTTCGAATCACGCACAGGCAAATGGCCATGCCATCGCAGACCCTTCTCAAGATATCTTCAGTAACGACTCCAATAGCAATGACTTTAATAACATTGGTCAGCACATTGCTCGGCATCTTGCTGGGCCATCCACAGCTGCTGCAACACTAGTTGCCAATATGCCGCACATGACAGTGCCACAGCCTACCGAGCTTTCCTTCCCAAGCACATCGGGCAACGACGGGGAACGGCAACTGGACTCGTCATTCGACATGGGTGGGGGATCTGATGGGGATCAGAATCCCGCGCAAGGCGCAACATACAATCTTGATGCCTATCAGGGGAACTCAGGCGCGCAGACGCAGGGGACAGATGGAGGTGGAGGCGGGATCAAGCCTGCCGTAGGAACAGACGAGTGGCACAAAGTTCGGAGAGACAACCACAAAGAAGGTTCGTATATCCCCATGGTCATGACTTGAGAACAACATGCTTAAACAAGTCGTTAGTGGAACGGAGACGTCGCGAAACTATCAACGAAGGTATCAACGAATTAGCGAAGATCGTCCCGAACTGTGAGAAGAATAAAGGATCAATACTTCAACGAGGTGTGCAGTACATTACGCAATTGAGGGAGAACGAGAGAATCAACATCGAGAAATGGACGCTTGAAAAGATGCTTACGGACCAAGCTATTGGCGAACTGAGCGCCGCACTCGAGAGAGAGAAGGACGAACTCGCAAAATCGCGAAGGGAGACCGAACGATGGAAGAAGGCCTGTTTGGAAGCAGGGTTGGAGCCGAAAGACGATGATGGTGGCAGTTCAGATGATGACGGCGACACCTAGACCCCAATGAGAGAGACAAGCACCAACAACCTGGCAAAACCATTATCTGGCAACCTCGCCATAGCATGCTGTTGCAGCCAACGACATTTTGCACCTTTTTGACATGCGGATCTTTGAGCTGCAAGCATTTCGCTTCGGCCGGGTTTCATTTCTACCTGTTCATGGCTAGAACGTGGTTGCTTCAAGAGGGACTCGCTCTTCTGCGAAGTCATTTTCTACTGTACTTGCGGAGGACTTTATTTTGCATCATACTACCCTTTAATACTTCATTTCATAGGCGTTGGCGGCATCCTATCGTGCATGACGCTCTTATGGTTTGCGATGCGATTGCAGGTCCCTCGTTGACCGGATCTATGGGAAGGACAGGACGGTTAACGGGCGTTTGCCACTCGGAGGATGAGAGACGATTGTTCGAGGATATCTTAAGAGGCATGAACGAGTTACGGGCTAAGAATGAAAGGTTCGCCTCAAGTAGATAGCCTAGATTTCTCCAAGTTGTCATGAAAGAGATTCGAAGCTGTGATCCTTCGATGAAACAACATGCATACCACTACCATTGGGGATTTCGTCGCATGTTGGAGGTTTGATATTCTAAAGATCACGTGCTCTTCATGTTCCACCGAGCTGCGAGCACCCCTGGATTGGTGACGGGAATAGCCGTACTAGCGCGCAAAGAGCTGGTCTCGGTTGTCCTCCGTGTCCTTTTTTTGAGTCACCAAATCTATTACATTTCACCACCTTGCGCAACGGACGCTCCTTTCGTCAACTACCGTAAAGATGAGTGGCCTACGCTTCCTAGATCTCATCAAACCCTTTACTCCTCTGCTGCCCGAGGTATCAGCACCGGAGACAGGGAAGACGCCTTTCAACCAGAAGCTCATGGCAAGCTCCTCCAACCCTTACTATCTCGAATACAGTCAAGCTGACATCCGGCAAAGTGGACTGGTCTGACATTGCTCATATTCTTGGTTATGAGTCAAATGCCTCTGTATGGCATTGTATCCTCCGACAACAGCGACCCCCTATATTGGCTTCGCATGATGCTTGCATCTAATCGTGGAACGCTCATGGAGCTGGGAATCACACCCATTATTTCTTCGGGAATGGTCTTTCAGCTGCTCGCGGGGACCCATCTCATTGATGTCAACCTTGATCTCAAGTCTGATCGGGAGCTATACCAAACGGCGCAGAAGCTTTTCGCTATAATTCTGTCACTGGGTACGAGTGCCGTTCCCGTTACATCTACACGGGGAACTAACCTTGGGCTATAGGGCAAGCAATGGTTTTCGTCCTGACTGGCTTGTATGGCCAACCGAGCGACCTCGGTGCCGGTGTCTGTGTCCTTCTTGTTGTCCAATTGGTGGTCGCTGGCCTTATTGTCATTCTGTTGGACGAGTTGCTTCAAAAGGGCTATGGTCTTGGGTCTGGAATATCGCTCTTCATTGCTACGAATATATGCGAGTCCATCATCTGGAAGGCCTTTTCGCCCACAACCATCAATACCGGACGTGGACCTGAGTTCGAGGGTTCCGTTATCGCCTTGTTCCATCTTCTCCTGACGTGGCCTGACAAGACACGTGCACTCCAAGAGGCTTTTTGTAAGTGAAGGAAGCTGACACTTTCTTGAATTGAGTAATGTTCTAATTAGAATATAGACCGCCAAAATCTCCCCAACATCATGAACCTACTCGCCACACTCGTCGTCTTCGTCGCTGTCATATACCTGCAGGGCTTCCGTGTTGAGATCCCTGTCAAGTCCTCACGGCAAAGAGGAATGCGAGGAAGCTATCCTGTCAGACTGTTCTACAGTATGTCTTATAGATGATCAATCGAATGGCGATCACTCGTGCTGATATCAACGATAGCATCTAATATGCCAATCATGTTACAATCAGCGCTCAGCTCCAACATCTTCTTAGTGAGCCAAACGTTGTATAGTCGCTTCAGTGACAATCTCCTGGTCAAGCTACTTGGAACCTGGGAACCAAGGGAGGGCAGTGCACAACTTTATGCTTCGTCGGGCATAGCTTACTACATGTCACCGCCATTGAACTTCACGGAGGCCCTCCTCGACCCGATCCATACCGCCTTATACGTCACATTCATGCTAGTCGCCTGCGCTATCTTCTCCAAAACATGGATTGAAGTCAGTGGCTCTGCCCCCAGGGACGTCGCTAAGCAACTGAAAGAGCAGGGACTTGTGGTAAGTTCTCCACTGGCACACCATGACCGTCACTTCTTCTTCCATAGCTCTTTCTGGCTTTTTCACGCTGTTTCGGCTGGTTTAAACAGTTGCTGACTTCAATGCAGATGGCTGGGCATCGTGAGCAGTCTATGTAGTAAGTACACACAAACTGTAGATAATTAGTCTCTAGCTGACTAACTCTTCAACAGCAAAGAACTCAAGCGAGTGATCCCAACAGCTGCTGCTTTTGGCGGGGCCTGCATCGGTGGTTTGAGTGTGATGTCAGATCTGATGGGAGCTCTTGGCAGTGGTACTGGCATACTTCTAGCTGTCACTATCATCTATGGCTACTTCGAGATCGCAGCCAAGGAGGGTGATATGGCTGGGCTGAAAGGAATGGTAATGGGTTAGAGATCCCTTGCAAAGTTCGAAGGACTTTAGGAAAAGCTTTTGTGATAAAGGATGAGGATGAATCCCTTGCGAAACAGACAGGGGTTGGAAGAAGATGAGATATGCATAGCGCCCTACGCTTTTGTTCATAATCTTGTATGAGTGGACTTACTTTGGAATCAAAAATCATAAGTCAAAAGTCTACAATGTGGATTTAAATCTGCCTATTCTTCGGAGCGAGGACCTATGCAAGATGAAAGCGATCGGAAGAGTAAAGAACAGTGATACACCAGCAAAAGCAACCCTTTCCTGAATCACATCTCTCAAGCTATGGCATCTTTGAGGCGGCGTACGTGCTCGCTTTAAGATCCAGCTCTCCTTGGCCTCGAGTACCAAACTTATGCTCTTCAGCATGCATCAATCGAGGAAGAGCCATTGACCAGCCTATGCACTACACCAAAACATCCATTAATGATGCAGTAAAGTATAGTCTTTGAAAAAATGATTTTCAAACATCGGGACAAGGTATCTCCATAGATAGCAGAAAGCGACACCATGAATACAACCCACCATCACCTATCCCACAAAGCCTCACTAAGCACCAACAACCTATCATCCAACTCCCTCTTACTCCTCACCTGCACCTCCCTTGCCCCACTCTCCGTCCCCCGTCTATACCACAACTCCACCAACGTCTTCAACTCCTCCAAATCAAACCCCTCCAACCCTTCCCCACCTTTATCCTTCGCCCTCTTAACAATACCATCCGCGCCCTCCATGAACAGATCAAAGAATCTCGCACTGCGATCGAGTTCGATATTGTGGTGGTGGTCTTGTTGAACGCTCGTTTCGATGGATTTGAGATTTTGAGAGAGCACGAGGATGTTGAGCTGCATCCTGCCGCAGCCGTGCTCGTTCATGCCGGCGGTGATGTGGGAGGAGTTTGTTACGAGGTAAGTGTCGATGAGGAGTGCTAAGCCGGTGGTGATGAAGTTTTGGGCGGGGGTTGGGAGGTGGGTGGATAGAGTGTCGGCGGAGGAGAGGAGGTCGGCGTTTAGGGAGAGGATGGAGGGGTCGGGATCTTGGGCTGGTTGGGCGAGGAGGTAGGGCGCGTGGAGGGTTCGGTTTAGCATGTGGATGACTCCGAGACGGACGTCGATGTGTAAAGTGAGGAGGGCTGTGGTGCCGAGGGTGCGGATGGAGGCGAGAATGCTGTCGAATGCTTCGACGGTTTCTTGGGTCATGGGAAGGTAGATTGGGGTGTTTTTGTCTTGAAGGCTGGTGGCGTTGAGGAGTGACCACTGTCGGCTGTGCTGGGGTTTGGTGGAATCATGAGTTGACTGCTGTTTGTCTGGGACGACCTGTCGGAAGTGATGAAGCTGGCTGGCAAGCCATTGCTGTTTTGCCACATTGTTAGTCAGGTGCATTCTTTGAACAATCGGGTTTGTTATGGACGCTCACCATGCTTGTATAAATCAAACATAAGGCCGTCACCGATCTCCGGTCAGAGATAATATCGAAAGGTTCTGGAGGTGCCTCGGTTGTCTTGGCGATAAGAAGCTTTACCTCCTAATCATTGTGAGCTGGTGCACGAGTTCAGGGACGGCTTTGCTTACCTTCTGCATAGGGTCCTCCTGCAGTTCCTCCATTGATTCTCCTTTCCAGATATACTCGACAATAGAGCGAATTTCTCCGGCATCTGCCATTGCAGCTGCAGTCTTCAAATAACGTACCTCATCTTGCACCTGTAATTGAGGCCTTTTGACCAGAGCTAGAAGGTGTAAACGGTAGAGAAATATGCCAGGACCCTCCAGACTTACCTTTGTACCACTCGCAGCATTTATCGTAATAAGCCACCATTTGCGTAATAACTAATTGCGTTGACGTCAAATCAGGGGGTATAGTATCGAGCAATTTACAGAACGACCTCATCAAGATAAAGAAATTATAAGTCCCCTACAGAGGTCAGCCAAATTAGTGAGGAGTCTGAGCTTGGAGACATCACCTTGAAAATGGGTCTAGACGAATGTAATGACCAATGCGAATCTTTCTGAAATGCACCAAGCTCGATGAAAGATTGTGTACACAACTCCGTGACAGTCTCTTCAAGCTGGGGGTGAAAAACGTTGACAAGAAATTCGTCAAGAAAGGATGTCAGTGTACTCATCGCAATGTCCGAGTCATGTGGGACTATATCCTTTAGACGCTGAAGAAATGATAATGAAGGTGGCAGAAGAGAGCTGATGTTAAAAACATTTGGCTCCACAAGTAACTTGTGGCCGACAGCGGGGCCATCCACCGTCGCTGCAGCTGTGTTGTGGCTAATGCCCGAGCGTCGTTGATTCTTTGAGACAAGACCAGGTACCGAAGCCTGCAGTATTTGGTCGAGATCGCGTTGGTCAGCTGCTAAGTCGGCCGACTTCTGATCGATCTCGGAGAGTTTGAAGACCCGCTTCCTCGAGTCAACTTGATTCTGTAGCCTTGTTAGGAGTGACTTACTTTGTTCCTCTCACGATGGTTCCGGTGGAACATGTTCTCCTCAGTGGTAGGTTGGCGTCCATACCTGGACGACTGATTTGCATCCGTAGCCAGGTAATCATGGAGTAACGAGCGTATCTGACTATATTAGCACATGTTGTTTTATGAGTACACCCTCGGATATACCTCGCTCTGGTACAGTTTCCACATTTCTTTGAACCCCCTCAGAAGACCTTGAGGTTGTCTAATTCCCTCGCGCTTCACCATACCGGCCACCACTTCATGTACTGCGCGATGACCCTCCGCAATGGCTTCAAATTTGGAGTATAGAGTCCACAGTAGGTCATTAAGCACTGCATTCCGGCCACTATTGTGTTCAAGGTCAAATTGCAAAAGACCACTCTGTGTATTATGTGGAGCACGCGTAACCGCTGCATGACGCAGGTCAACCTCATGATTTGTTCTGTCGACGATGGCAAAGAGCTCGACGGGAAGTCTTTGCTCCATGCGATCCACGGCGACATCCAGATGGCCAAGCTTATTAAGAGATTCAAGGACCATATGTATGTACTCAAAGCTGTCCGTCTCAGGATTTCTAGACGCATCATCTTCCATCGGCGAAGAAGTATCTAGACCATCAAGGAATCGATAAAGAGGCCTTCCCCATGTATTCGGTAACGGTGCCTTACCAGTCTCTGATGTAGTTACGCTAGTATCGGCCGAGTCTCCAGTATACGGCTTCCAACGGTCTTGACAGTATGGTGATTTCAAGTATAGATGGTCGTGCAGCTCCTCGATGAGTATGTCCGTCAAGGAAGTTTCTTGATTACTAAAGTAGATTCTGAGATCCGTCAATGCTCCTATGTTTTCCATGTCCGATCGCCTTATCAATCTCAAAGCATCTTGTAATAGATCAACCGCAAGCAGAAAGTGTTTGTCAGATATTCGTGCATCCAGCTGTTCAGGCACCAATTGTAGTCGTTCTATCTGTCCTAGTATTGAAAGCATGTCATCATATTTCTGGGACGATGACCCTAATCCCTTCAATTCCGGCTTCGTTACCATGAGATTGGACTTCGCGCCTTGCACGGAATCTCTCAACGATCTCACACGACTTTGAGAAGCTTGTATGCTCGACTGAATCTTGTGAAAAGTTCCAATGGAGCTATTGAACCCTTGGTGGTGCTCATTTACAATCGCTTTCAAAGCTTTTTGTAGATGCCGGTTGGTCCGTTGAAAGTCCTGGTAATCGTTGCCACGTCCAAGAGAGCTGTAATCCATCAATTGCAAAGCGACGTGGACGGGAACACAGTCGTCCCTAGTCAGAACATCCCAAGTTTCGTGGATATGATCAAGAACCCCGTCGATCTGTTGACCGCCTGTGCCGTTCCCATACCGTCTCGAATTCTCCTGGCCACGTCCCTCTCTTTCACGACTTCTACTTGTGTCATAGTCGTCGGTGTCCCTACTTCCTGCTGCAAAAAGCCGCCCGGTCGATTCGTCAGTTCCACGCCTTCGGAAGGAGGGTTGAGGTTCTGGCTCGGCTGGCACAGATAGTGAGCTGTCCTGGTATCCTCCAAAACCCCCATAGCCTCCGGCTCGGCGTGGACCTCTTCCTGCTACCGCCCCTTCGTCTTGACGCGGATCATCGTAGCGATTGCTGCCATAGCCATTGGTGTAGCCATTGCTATATGACATGGCGGAGGGATTTTGGGGCGAAAGTTGGGTGATGCCTTGTCATTGTTAAGGGCACTTGCTGCATACAGTAAACTTGCTAGTCAAGAAGTCTGACAACGGCGAATGCCAGCCTGGGACGCTTGTAAGCAAAAGCTGATGCTAAGAGATGCCAAATTCGAGGTCTGGTACCCTAATAAAGCTTGACCCAAGCTCGCCAAGCTGTAGGGTTCTAGAGGCTGAGCACTAATGGGACGGCCCGGCTAGCGCCGAGGGTCTTTCCCGTACTAGCCTCCTAGCGTCCCACAGGTAAAAATGTTCGTCTAAATACCGTTACTTTTTCCCCAAAAGTCGTCGAGTCATCGCATAGTATTGCATTGCATTGCATCGCATTCGCTTTAGCATTATCTCAGCCGCTGGATGATCGTGACTTTCTGGATCTCATTTTTTTCAATGAGATAACGCAAAGATATTGCGATAGTAAGAGATCTTGGAGGGAATTGGATGATCTTTTGACATTTTCAAATAATTTCTTTGGGACAGATCGGTTGCATTTTCATGTTATTACTTCAATGATCTGTAATCGTCCTGCTCAAAGTATGGCTACATTTAGGAAAACACGTCTGTGTTCCTCCCCCTACTTATGTGACGTTTGGAGCCACTGACATTAGCAGTTTTAATGGCACGCCAAAGTAGCCCATTACTAATCCAAACTAGATTATATTCTGCCCCTGTTGACGGCGCTATCCCAGCATCAAAGCAGAAGTATGTCCCAACTTCAGGAACATACCCAAGAGGATTTCTAGTCTCTGGCACCCATGTAGGGGTCAAAGCCTCGAATACACGTTTTCCAGATCTTGCGCTTCTTACGTCCGAGACACAAGCGTCAGCGGCTGCTGTCTTTACTCAGAATGTATTTCAAGCTGCTCCAGTGACTGTTAGTCGGAACACTCTTTTGAAACAGTCTGGCCAAGGAATTAGGTCTATCATCATCAATTCCGGTTGCGCCAATGCCGTAACCGGCAGGGGAGGTCTCGAAGATGCCATTAAAATGGCTGCTTCTCTCGATGGTTTGCAGCCAAATCCTACGCCCAATAGTACACTGGTTATGTCCACTGGTGTGATAGGGCAACGCCTACCCATAAAGAAGATACTCGACGCTGTTCCAAAAGCTATTTCGAATCTTGACAATACACACGAAGCCTGGCTAAATACCGCTCGCTCAATATGTACTACGGACACTTTCCCCAAACTTATCTCAACGACCTTTCATCTCCCTTCCTCTCCCTCAATTGAATATTCAATAGCAGGTATGACCAAAGGCGCAGGCATGATTCACCCCAATATGGCAACACTGCTGGGTATCCTCTGCACCGACGCTCCTATTTCTGCCAAGGCTCTTCAACCCTTGTTAAGCCACGCGGTCGATCGCTCTTTCAACGCCATAAGCGTCGATGGCAGCACTAGCACCAACGATACCCTCGCCATACTGGCTAACGGAGCAGCTGGCGGCAAGGCTATCGACTCTCCTACTTCGGAAGATGGCCAAGCGATGCAAAAGGTGCTCACTGATTTCACGCAGCAGCTTTCGCAACTCGTCGTACGTGATGGGGAGGGAGCCACCAAATTCGTAAGAGTGCGAGTAACGAACTCGCCATCTTTCTCCGATACTAAAAAGATCGCTTCATCAGTCGCGCGGGATCCACTCGTCAAAACCGCATTGTACGGCAAAGACGCGAATTGGGGCCGCATTCTCTGCGCCATTGGCTATACACCAGGTCTGTCTTCCTCCGATACGGTAGTTCCAGAAAGGACGAGCGTTAGCTTCGTGCCTGCAGACGGGACCGGTACACTGAAACTTGTTGTGAACGGGGAGCCCGAAAGTGTTGATGAGGCAAGAGCTGCTCAGATTTTGGCAGAAGAAGATTTGGAGATTCTTGTCGACTTAGGTGGAGGTAGAAACGGAGATGGTAAAGAAGAGGGGAGTTACTGGTTCTGTGACTTCAGTCATGAGTATGGTCCGTACAATACCAACCGGCAAAGGAATCTCTTCATTACAGAGCACTGACTGACCTCGTATAGTGACTATCAATGGCGATTACCGTACGTAAATTCATAGCTGGGGGATAACCGTTCTAGAGCACACAATCTTTGGTGAGGGCTCGCCCTACAACCGCGATGTACATATCTAGGATTTTCCTGATAGCGTGGTGTGATTGTCACTGGGGAAACAGAGAAGAGGCAGACACAAAATTATCCTACTTAGTGCTATACGCTATGGCCACGGCATGTCGAAACTTGTGTAGTTCAGCCACATGGCCCTGGGAAATATTACCCCGTTCGGCTTGGTCGTCGTCAACCTTACCACACACTTGTATTGGAGTCCACGAAGGAAGATCAATGAGACGTTCCGCCATTGAAGCTGGGCTGAAGTTCTGGCTCACACAAGGCTACCCGAGCAGGATGCCATTTCGAGACCATCCAGAACATACACTATAGTCGGAATGGATCCCATTACCATTCTTGAGGTGGTGCATGAAGTGCTGCAAAAAGCGTCAGACTTTATGTCGACTCACCATCAAACATCATGACTCTGGTCCTCGCAAAGATTATCTTCAGCTTATCATTCGGCAATTCCAAGTAGAGATGTCGTTGAAGGCGAAGTGACACCTCGCCTGTGGTCGCAGCTACGCCTCAAAATTCAAGCACAAAATTGTAGCGCTTATCTGGCTTTTCGAATTATCAATCAATGGAGTCAAACCGTTCGCGACCTTGGCGGGCCTCATTGACGTCCTTTTTCCCCCATAGAGAGGGCATTTCAGGAAGCGTTGCAAGGTACAAAAGGAGACAAGGGCAGCTCGGTGGTGGGCGCCGAACGAGTCGTGAGCGAATAAGAGGACTCGCAGAGTTGAAACAACCAAGCCAAGGGCTTCTAATGGCGTAAAATACCGTGCCAGGCGAGCAAAGGTGAGACTTCGTGAAAAATCGTTCTAAAGTTCGGGATCGTTTTGGTGTCCGCGTAGAGCATACTTTTAGGCGGATGCATCTATTTGGAAATAAATGTATGGTCGAGCCACTCATGACATGGGATATATCCAACCTTCAAAGAGAGCGCCGCATGCGATGTCAAAGCTTTCAGTGGTCATACCATATGCAATTTCCACTCTGCAAGGCTGTGGAACCAATCCTGGTGACAAGTCGCAGCAAAAATCAAGACTTGATATGCAATTATTCTTTTATTTTTCCATATACATTTTGTGCTTTTTTCAACCCTACTACCACCCTCTCCCAGCCATCTTATCCCCCGGAGCCATCTTCTCAACATTCAACCCCACCATCGCCTCCCCAATCCCCGTACTAACCTCCGCCAACACCTTCGCATCCGTATAATGGCTCACAGCTTGCACAATCGCCTTCGCCCTCTTCATCGGATCACCACTCTTGAAGATGCCACTGCCCACAAAAACGCCATCGCATCCAAGTTGCATCATGAGTGCCGCATCAGCGGGCGTTGCCACGCCTCCTGCTGCGAAATTGACAACGGGCAGTCGTCCGTGTTCGGCGGTTTGTTTGAGGAGGGGAAAGGAGGCATTGATCTCTTTGGCATAGACACGAAGTTCCATATCTGACATGCCCTTTGCCTTATTTATTTCTGCGGTGACAGTTCGCATGTGTCTGACAGCTTCGATCACATCCCCCGTTCCAGCTTCGCCCTTCGTCCTAATCATCGCCGCACCCTCATCTATCCTCCTCAACGCCTCGCCCAAATTCCTGCAGCCGCAAACAAAAGGAGTTTTAAAGGGATGTTTCTCAACATGATGGGTCGGATCGGCGGGCGTCAGCACCTCAGATTCATCTATAAAATCCACACCCAGCGCTTCCAAGATCTGACACTCTACAAAATGTCCAATGCGCGCCTTTGCCATCACAGGTATCGTTACCGCATCCATTATGCTTTGAATCATATGCGGATCCGACATGCGGGCGACGCCGCCCTGGGCTCTGATGTCCGCGGGGACGCGTTCGAGGGCCATGACGGCGCAGGCACCGGCTTCTTCGGCTATGTGTGCTTGTTCGGCGTTCACGACGTCCATTATTACGCCGCCTTTCATCATCTGGGCGAGGCCGGATTTGGTGGTGAAGGATGGGATGTCGGATTTGGAGGAGGTGGAGGTAGCGGGCGTGGGGGCCCCATTGGAGGAGGAAGAGTCGTTGACTGCCATTTTGGTTGATATGTGGAAAGTAATAGCGAAGATGATAGTGCGAGTAGCAAGCAGTATTCAGGAGAGGCTACCGCTAGGAATCGAGAAGGCGTTTATGAAAGATTTTGTGCAATATCTTGCCACCAAGGAAGTTTTTTTTTTGAGGGAAGTGGGGGGCAAAACATGCACGACGTATTCCCAGGGCAATGCAGTAATATCAGCAACGCGGTATCTTCTACCAGTGTTATATGCTTGTGTTTGAGACAAGTAGGCTCGTATCAAAAAAAAGAAAATGACTCTACCAAAGCCCAACTTGGAATGTTCAAAGCCCGACACCGGACGCGTCCAAGCATCATGCCCCTCCTGCATTGCAGATTACGCTAAGATAAGGGAGGTGCACCTTTATCGCCGGGCCGAGGCTACCCACTAGTTATCCTGCCAGTATACGCGGCCAACCATGAGGGAGCTCTGGGCATTACCTTATGTCACCACCACCACCATTCGCAACGTGAAGCTCTAAGAGTCAACTCCTCTGGACCTGTGAACTCATACTCTCCACTTCAATTAAATCCTGATCACCAACTATACTCAGCACCAGCACAGTATAGCAACACTCATCAAAGTAACCACCAATGGCATCTCTTCACCTCCTCCGCACCCGTCCCATCTTCTCATTAGGCATCGGCCTGGGCATATCCTCCCTTTTCGCAACACAAGTCCTGCACCGCCAAAGACCGCTGCTATGCGAGGGACCAGGCGCAACGCCAATGACGACGGTATCGGAATCGTTCAGGACATACTCCCGGGATGCGAAGGTGCCTGTATTCAAGGACGGAAGACCAAATCCAGCAGCTTATAAGCAAATAAGCGCAGGGAGTATAATCGGTACGTGGGAGCTGGATCTTGTATGGAAATCTTGTCGGGAAGGATGACACAAGTAGTATAGAATCCAGGGATTGCTGACGAAGGCAATGTAGGATTGCTGGGAGGTGTGGCTGTTAGCACATTTTCGAAAACACTGGCGTTGTTGTTTGGCATGTTGGTGGTTGGCATACAGGTGAATCATTACAATCCAGAAAGTGAAGGGTTCGAACGAGGCTGATGGGCCACTAGTTCATGGCATCGAGGGGATATAACATCATACCAACATCGCGGATACAGAAATACGTGAAAGGGATAGATATGCGGTCAGCAATAGAAGATAACGCGGCATTCAAGCTCAGCTTTGGAACGACATTCGCGTTAGCATCGCTGGCGGAGTTTTAATTTGTAAAAATAATGCATCGGAGTCCATGTTCTAAAGTTGTACATCAAGCGCCATTGCTATGCTCTTCGTATCCGCTAATGGACGTTGGCTGCTGGAATCGTAAGATGCGGTCTTGACTGAGTCGCAAATCTTGCGGTCCTTTGTGTATCAGGATGCATAAGTATATTGTGCCCCTCGACAATCAATCCAGAAGTCCATGACCATTTGGTTTGTTGCCTTCGATCCTATTCAATCCTAAATTAGCTTTTGTTTGTGACATGGATAGCATCCTGAGACTAGTTCGGGGCAGACGAGGAGGCGAAGCACCCTCTGCTTCTGCTCCCCTTACTGCTCTTATTCAGGAGTTTTATTAGAGGGCAATGCTGTATGGAGACTTACCGCGCGCACTTTTACCACAAATTAGCATGAGCAATAGAAGGAAGAGACTACTGACTCACAGCATAAGCTTCTTCAACCAGACTCTCTTCTCCGATGACCCCATCTTTGTGCTTGGAAAAGTGTTACTGTCCAATGCATCTGAAAGCCATTGCTTCACCTTTGGCTGGTAAAAGACCAGCTTCTTCAGTGGCACGGACAAAGTGTCCAGTTCGCTACGTGCTGCTTCTCCAGCAATTCGGTAGACTAAGATTCTGCACAGATGCGGCCCATGTTGTTGCATAACTGCATCTACCATTGCAGCATCATCCTTTGGTAGTTGCAATGGCTGAACGAAAGAAGCCTATCCTCGCTGTGAGTCCTTTATCCTCGAAATTCCAAGAACACACATACCCAGAAAGTCGCTGCTTCGCGTTTTGGCATAGTCTCTGGGGCTTGAAGCCCCATTAGGGCGAAATTGAACAACTTGTCGATGTTCGGGACTTTTGTCATGCAGGTGACATATCGTGGAATCATCTTGTTGGCGAGTGCAATACTGCTGGAAGCTACCTCGGGATCGGACGAGGGATTATCTGCGTTGCTCTTAGTGTGGTCTCTCTCTCTCTCGAAATAACGAGCCTCGCTCACCGCCCATAGCGCCAATAATACCAACGAGATGGTGCAAGAACGATGAAGCTGCGTATTGCATATCAAGCTCGGACTCGTGGGACTGCCGACTGAGCATTGCGCTAGCTGTCTCCAACACATAGTCAAGTCGCGGCGTGTCTATTGTGCAGGATAAAACGAACTCGACTGTCACAACAGGCCGAAATACAAAGAGGCCACTTTTACTCTCCTTGTAACCAGTGCGAAGCATGTCGCAGATTGCCTCAATGACGTCGCCGTGCCACTTCATCGAATTTGACAAAATTTGAAGGATGTGCAGGACTCTCCTCTGCAACAATGCCCCATTGCCCTCTCTCCAGAATCGGGACACAACGGAGTCTTTCGCATCAGTATCGACGGGGACCTCATCGGGTATTTGTAAGCCCTTTCCCATACTCGAAAGACACTTTAGGGCGCGAGTCCCAATAGATACGGCGTTGCCGACTTCCTGAGCCTTAACAGGTGTAGTATTCATGAGCTCGATGCAGGCATTGACATCTCTCTCCACGAATTCGATCAGCAAGGACAGAGGCTTAACCCTTTCCTCTTCGACAGTGCTTGGTATGGCCTGGATAACAGCTGCAATTCCACCTATCACCTTTTGCATCGTGTACGTGTCCGTCGTCCTCCAAGACAAAAGAGCATCGTATTGGTGCAGAAAGGGATAGATTTCCGGCACCAACGCTTTGCGGCAAGAAAAGCAAGTGGACTCTATTGCTTTTGCAGCCGTAGTTGCAGATGGGTCCATTTTCAAGTACTCGAAGAGAAAATTCAACATAGCGGGCAGATATTCGCCATGCTGTTCGATCCAAGCGTTGTATCTACCAATCAGTTCACATACTGTTTGCCTTGCCTTTTTGGGAATCTCTTCCGTCTGGCTGCTCATCTCGACAAATAGCGATGAGGCGAAGAGTGCGGACAAGGCCTGGTCAGCAGATCTATCGCTACTAATCGTGTCCGAGAGTGCGATCAGGAAGAACAGCGCGGTTTCAAGTGCAATCCAAGACCGAGATTTGATGTTATGAAGAGCCGTCCGGACTACATTATTAACGAAGACTGGACCTAGGAGGAGGTACGAAAATTGGAGTAAGTCTTCTACGTCTGATCGAAAGTCTTTCCACTTCGCTTTGTCCTCGGAGTCCCAGGCGGTAGATACCTCTAGGGGTGGCATCTGAACTTTCGACCAACAGGCGTTCAATACAACAGGTAGAGGCTCTAAGGCTTTGTCCATCCATGCTGGTCTTTCATCATTCGTAGAAAGTGAGTCAGACAGGAAGTCTGTATATGTTGTCCAGAACGCTATGGCGTCAGAGCAAATCTCGTCTTCAACGCCTGGGTATCCCGGGCACCTTAACAAGTCACATAGGTGGCGTAAGATCTGCGTCCTCTTTGGGTCATGCGCTCCTTTGGCCAGGTCTTGTACTCTTCTGTCGCCATATGCCGTCAAAATCTCAGCGAACGCAAGTGTCTCATCATCAAAGTCGCCCCCTTTAAGCCTTGAGATTACTGTTCACCGATTCAACGTCAGCGTACCATTTTAATAGGGGCGACGAGGTCAAGAACGTCTGCTGAAGAATGAAATAGGTAGCGACTCGCTCATCTATTCATCAATGTACTATACAAGGCGTCACAACGCTACTAACAAGGTAGCTACAGCTCCGAATAGATACACATGTTGGACAATTTGGGCTCAGCATAAAGAGTCTGGGATATCTCTCGTGGAATTATACTGCAGGAGTAGATCAAACAGAACGTACCTTCTTGAGTTCGCCGAGTATTCAAAAAATCGGCAATGGAGTCAAAATCGCTGCCATTAAGAAAAGCAGAGAAGCTAGTCAGAACATCGACAAACAACCCCACAGCTACCTTATCCGTTTCTTCCCTGTACAAGGCTGAAGCCGCCAGAGGTGTAAGCTGCTTGAAGGGCCCCGGTTCCATAGCTTTGCCATTCCATGCACTTTGCGTGAACCCGATCCAGTCATGGAAGCACAAAACTCCATCCCTGTATATGACCGGTTGGCGCGAAGGTATCACCTAGCACACTATGAGTCAGGTCGAATTTGGGTTGGGGGGTAGATTCGGAGGTAAGAGTTCCCAATCTCAATCCAGAAACAGGTTATCACGATTCAGAAATAATATCAAACCTCCAGCACATTTCGGAGCGAAACTCGTTTTTTGAAATGGAATGATGGAGCAACCAGACATGTCTGGCGGTAGTGTAATGCTGAGGGCCCACAATGCTGCGCCAAAACTTCGTCTTGCTACTCCAGAAAGCGTACCAAATATGGGAAGAAAGCTTCGAAAAGTGACTTACACTCATTGCATACCGGAGCAAGGCCACCACATCTTCTGCATTGGAGGAGACTCTTTCATAATATTTGTGTGTTGTTATGTGGGTTGTGGTCGCTTGGTCCACTTTCTGCACAAGTGACGAAGCAAACCACAAGACGGCCGATGTAGAGTCGTAATCTAGACCATATACCGTTTCTACGGTCGAAGGCCCATGATCCACAGCATGGAGGGAAACAGGCTCCCCAGCGTGTAAGGACAAGATTAGGTGCCTGATACAAGAATTCCATGGGGCTGAAGGCTGAAGAAAGTATGAAGCCAAGGAGCTACAAAGCTTCTTGAGAACTAATTTAGATTCTCCGGATTTGATGAGTCGTATAAGCCAAGTCACAAGCGTGTCCAGGAGTTGAGAAGCGTCGTCGCCGCTCAGCGTGTCCCTAAGCTGTCAGCATGCGTCTGCCGCAGAATTTGTAGGAACAACGTACGTACCAATCAAGCTCGATTTTGATGGTGAAGGTCAGAGCACCTGGTGAAGGATTCTATGGTTAGCACTATGGGTCGATAGTGTTTGCCTGACCAAGGGGACTGTGTGAATCCAGATAAAAGCCTAGAAAACATCTTCCCGCCGTTGAACCACATAATGCAGGATACCAAATGTGTGGTTTAATTGCTATACATAGCTCCTGATGGACATACCGACAAAACGAACATCCTTGTCAGCACTATGAAGGAGTTCATCTGCAATCTGCCAGCCTTGTTGTGACCTCTGCAGCTCCTGTAGTGTAATCTCTATTTGGGCCTTCTCTAGTGGCGTGCCCGGCTGATATAATCCTTGCACGAGCTTGACAGAAGAGTCAGTGTAAAAAATTTAGCCTAACGAGATTATCTCACCTGGCACATGGTGCAGTCAGCACCACTTCTTTGCAAACCGACATAGGGAAGCTAGAGATGGCAGGAAGACAGAACTAAGGTAGGAACACATTTTACAACCGTAAGTACATGCCTTGAGGCTTTATGTATGGTACCGAGTAAGGCAATTTAATACTGATAATTGTCTTACCTTTTCTACTTCCGCCATGATTTGCGTTCTAACTTGAGGTTGTTACCAATCGTACCTTGGATTCAACGAGTTTCAAAAATTCAGCACATTGTATCCTAATAGCAAGCTACTGTTGCTCAATGTTAATCATGCCTTGGATATTCATGGTAAATAAAAAGTAGGGAAATGGACATCTTGCTCGGGGTAAACACTCTCGAGCTAAGCTTGAACGGGATTAGTGGCTGGAAGCACCTTCCCAATACCAGAAGAAGGAACATCCTGATATATCAGTACGAGAGGCCATCAAGGTTTCAGAGTATTACCATCACTGCTCTGGTTTCTTTTGTAAGGCTGATCGACGTTCTAGCAAGCGTGCCCAAGGTACCGTAAGGTAAGGTAGTTCTATAGGTACCTGTTCGGGCTAGCGTGTATGCTGGGCGATCGACGTTTTACTGTTTTTTGAATTTCGATTCTCTGCTCTGCGACTGTTCTGATTTCTCTACACTGATGTACGTTCTGCGAAAAGTATCTCGAAGTAGCTTTTTCGCCTTCGCGACCAGAGCACATATACCATTTGCAAGATCCACAAAGAAGAGTACATTCTGTACCACTAGAAACTTCGCAATCGACATGGAGACCGTCAATACGACAGAGCGCTTGAAAGGGTTTCGGAATCTCATGAAAGAGAGCAAGATTGATGTGTACAGTATGAGCTAAGCTGCCTTCCCAAGCAGAGACGAATCTAAATTTCCCAAAGTTGTACCATCAGAAGATAGCCACCAATCTGAATATATCGCAGCATGCGATGCTCGTCGAGGTCAGCTATTGAAACAGCATATTAGCTGCATTTTAGGCCCGAACTGAACTCATGTTTTAGAATATATCTGTGGCTTTACGGGTTCTGCCGGTACTGCCATTATCACCCTAGATAAAGCCGCCATGGCAACAGATGGCAGGTATTTCAATCAGGCTTCAAAACAGCTTGATAGCAACTGGGAGCTACTTAAGCAAGGCATTGAAGATGTTCCCACTTGGCAAGAATGGTCAGACCGCTGAGGATGGGCAGCCTTTCTTCATGACAGCCAAAGTCCTAACATGTTGCAGGACGACGGACCAGGCAGAGGGGAATAAGACCGTAGGCGTAGATCCGACCGTCATTACTGCTCGTATGTAGAAATCAAAATGTGGACTTGTCTCTGAAGTCTGACCTGTTGTAGCTGACGCGCGGAAACTGGCCGAGAAGATCAAAAAGAAGGGAGGTGCACTTGTTGGAGTCAAGACCAATCTGGTTGACGTGATATGGGGAGACAAAAGGCCTTCAAGGCCGAAGGAGAAAGTGAAAACGTTACCTTTGGACTTCACGGGCAAGAAGTTCGAGGACAAAATCGAAGATTTGAGAAAAGAGCTCGAAAAGAAGAAGAGCGCAGGCCTTATTGTTTGTGTGTTAGGGTCCTGATCCTGTCATAGATGTACTTCGCTGATCCTGCCTCTGCAGCTATGCTGGACGAAGTAGCCTGGCTCTACAATCTCCGAGGAAACGAGTATGCTTCCGTTAAAAGCATTTTGAGATCTAATGACTGATTTTGAGATAGTATTCCCTACAACCCTGTGTTCTTTTCATACGCTATCATCACACCCAAATCTGCTACCCTCTATGTCGACTCAGAAAAGTTGAATTCAGATGTCAAATCACACCTTGGAGACAAAGTCCAAGTCAGACCCTACGACGCAATCCTGGAAGACGTCAAGATGCTCAGCTTGAAGCCAGATCTAGAGAAAGAATTGGAGACCAAGGTCTCCGAAAAGGAATCCTCAACACCGAAGAGAAAATACATGATTTCAACGAAAGCATCATGGGCATTAAGTCTAGAGCTAGGTGGCGAGGAGAAAGTCGAAGAACTTCGAAGCCCAGTTGGCGACGCAAAAGCCAAAAAGAACACAACTGAGCTAGAAGGCATGCGAGCCTGTCACATCCGCGATGGAGCTGCACTGAGCGAGTATTTCGCCTGGCTGGAAGAAGAGCTCATTTCAAAAGGCACCAAACTCGACGAAGTCCAAGCAGCCGACAAACTCGAGCAAATCCGCAGCCAAAAACAGCATTTCGCCGGCCTCTCCTTTGATACCATCTCCTCCACAGGCGCAAACGCAGCCGTAATCCACTACAAGCCCGAACCTGGGAACTGCTCTATCATCGACCCAAAGGCCATCTACCTCTGCGACTCTGGCGCCCAATACCTCGATGGCACAACGGACACCACACGCACACTCCACTTCGGCACGCCAACGGATCTAGAACGGAAGGCATATACCCTGGTTTTGAAGGGAGTGATAGCCCTCGACACCGCCGTCTTTCCAAAGGGTACCTCTGGATATGCATTGGATACACTCGCCCGCCAATTCTTATGGGCAGAAGGTCTCGACTACCGCCACGGTACCGGGCATGGTGTTGGCAGCTACCTAAATGTTCATGAAGGGCCAATAGGAATTGGTACTCGGATACAGTACTCCGAGGTTGCTTTGTCCCCTGGTAACGTCCTTTCGGATGAGCCAGGATACTACGAAGATGGTAATTTCGGAATCAGGATTGAGAATATCATCATGGCGAAGGAAGTCGAGACGAAGCATCGGTTTGGTGACAAGCCATATCTGGGGTTCGAACATGTTACTATGGTGCCGTATTGTCGGAAGCTGATTGATGTGGAACTCTTAACAGAGAAGGAAAGAGAATGGATCAATGATTACCACAAGGAGATCCTGGCAAAGACGAAAAGCTACTTTGAAGGGGATGAGAGGACGATCAAGTGGTTAGACAGGGAGTGTGCTGAGTTATAGGTCTAGTATCAGGGCTCGAGAATCGCATTCCTTATTCCCAATTAGATGGGGCAGAAACCATGATACTTCTTCACCAATTGGGTATCACAAGTATACAACCATCTAAGCGCCTCAACCAACCAAGTCCTCTAGAATAGCCTCCATCTCCTCTCTCCTCCACGGCACCCCCAGTATC